>JAUZNC010058786.1:0-10906 GCA_034780395.1 Vannuccia rotundouncinata
TTACTACAGTAATTACTAATAATATTGAATTTTTGCCAGGATCGACAGAAACCGATACTAAGTGACAACAATCAGCTTGATTACCAATCTAGTTAAACTTAAACAAAGACATCTAGTTAAACTTAAACATCTATGGTTATTTTAGAATCGGTATATTTAAAAAAATATATTATAGAATGTTCTTTGCTTATAAACCGCAATTAAATTTTTCTTTTGTTAAATATTTCTGCAGTTATATAGAAGAGAAATTACGGATGAAAAGTAGCACTTATCATCATGTGATGAATGATAATGCTTTTCATTTCAACGAAATGAGAAAGAAGTTATTTCATTAAAAATAAATTAATTTTCGATGAGAATGGAATGCTAATCAATAGTTTAAAATGTAGGTGGTGTGTTGAATTATTAAATTTAATATATATATATATATTATCACATAATTATTTAGAATAAAAATTTTTATTGCTTCAGTTTCTGCTTCGAAACGTAAAGATATTTTTAATGATCTTTTGTCTTCAAAATAAGCAGATCGGTACGAGATTTGGTGGAAGGATTATGCTACGTACTGCGATACACACTTCGAGGGTAAAGGAGCATGCATTGCTGTAAAGCCGAATAATAACTAAAGTCAGTAGAAATAAAAGAGAATTATTAATATTAGAGGCAAATTTAAGAGAAAATTTCTTTAGATGATCAATTTAATTGTAGTTTTATAAATCTGCATAATTTGCTAAATTATCTAATTTATGACATTCTTCTGTAAAGGATGGCCAAAAGTATCCGTGTAAAATAAATCCATATCTATGATAACTACTCTTAAATCCATGATAAATATTTACAATCGAAATTCATAGAAATTTAGAAAACCATAGACAAAAATAACTTAAATCGTATTTGTTATTTATAATGGTTATTTTTGTTATTTATACTTTTGTCCATCCCTGTGTATATCTACAGATATCAATTTGTATTGTGATAAACGATTTTCTTAAGTCATACAATAATTCGAAATTTACAAATTATACGTAAATTTTAATTATGTTTTCGATAAGATTCAGTAAATTAAAATGGAAAATTGATCAAAACTAAAATGGATTTTTCAAAATATTTCACTTAATTTCTATTCGATATTTTGTTATTACTATCCTAGAATAAATTTTCAATTAACAGTTCATGAAATATTGACTAAAAATATTGATATAAATCGAAATTAATTAACTTGTAAGGCGAAAACGCAGTAAATAAAATGTCTCAATCACATCAGTACCTGTACCAACAATCAATTATTTTTTACCATTCATAATAATTGTCAAAATGTTTCGATTACTTAACCTGACAATTAGTATAACCGTTGTCATAGTACAAGAATGTGTAAGCCTGCATTTTATTCACGGATATATACAATTATACAAAATGGAGGACGGTTTTATAGCCAGCCTTTTCAATCTAGAAAATGTAACTGATATATTTATACTGATTTCTGGATATTTATTTCTGATTTTCATTCTTCATAATTTAGGTACTTATATTGCGTTGATCATCGTTTACCTTGTAACATGGAAAACGAATTATACAAAACTTCGAAATGGAAACAAAATCAGCCTTTCCTTTGCTATTATCCTTACTATTCTTCCACTCCTCACAGATACGCTAATATTTGTTACAGGGGGCTTTGTCTCACACCAACTTCCATGGAAGTTAAGGAACTACTTGTGCCCAAACTCAAACTGCAGCAGTTACAGTGAAAACAATACAACTTCTAAGAAGACAATCATGAAACATATATTGTCAAAAAACCAGAGAATAATTAAAGAATGTTGCCCCGAATGCTCCAAAAACGATAGTCAAAACAATACATTGGTTGATGAGTTCGTGAGTGGTCTATCATATAAAAATGAGACATCCGGGCAAGGATTGTCGTGTGTTAGCGAACAGTTTTCAAAAGAATATGTGAACTATGTTGACTGTTTTTTAGCCAATACAATAATTACTTTGTTAACATACATGTACCACTTTGTCTATCTGAGAATTACAATAGAACATATAAAAAGCGCCAAAGAAGAGGATCGAACAAATTATGACTGGAGCAATTACACATCGTCGGGACACAGACTGACAGTATTACCCGCTATGTCACAACAGAGCAAAGCAGTAAAAAATATGCACATAAAAAGAAGAAGCAGTATGAGGAACTCTACAACAGAGGATATTACCTTAAATACCAGCTTGACAGCTTCGCCGAACATATCAATAATACATACATCCCAGTTGAGCAGCACTACAAGTCCCTTGTCTGATGATGAGAAAAGGAGGAGAAAATACTTAAAATCAAATTCGAAGAGTCGTGCTCGACGGCATAGTGTAAAGCAGGAAACTTTCCTGAAAACAATTCGTCCATCTTCAACTCCAAGAAACAGAGTTTCATATTTAAAACGTCGCTCAATTATTTCTTTGGCTACGCATCGAGTTAGCTACGTACAAAAGAATGCACAAAATTCTTCCTCAAATTGACAAAGGACTTTGTTCCAGTAGGTAATATTGATGTACAAAATATAAAACGACAATCAATTTTTTACCCCAAAATATATTTTTAATTTCATTCGTAGTCTATAGGAAGTTATCCAAAATAATATATGTGAAATGAAAGCATTATAAAATATTTCGTCGCTTTAAAAATATATTATTTAAAATTACAATTTTGTTATCAATGTAGTGAATAATACATATTTCTATTCGTAATATAATACTTAATATTCTCATAGACGATACCATAAATAATTTCAAGAATCCAAATTATGAAGCAGTAAAAAATATAATATATTTAAAATAATTTATAAAATCACAGTATTAACAATTATAAATATCAATGCTAGTTTTGAAAACACAAAATATTTTTTTGGAAAATTTCATTTTGATTTTACTATTGTTCCTTAGATAAAACTGTTCCCGAAAATATTTTGTCTGTTTTTATAATGTAAGTTATATACAAACATATTGTGTGATAATGTTAACATTAAAATTAACATTAACTGACGGTTCTTGACAAAAAAGTCATGACAAGACAGACATGACTACCTGATCACGAAGAGAGAGTCATTACTTGATCTTGAGACGTCACTACTCAATCATTTCGACGAGATCATGACATCCAAAACAAGCAGCTGCAGCAGCATCAGCAGGTGACCATCCTCGATCTTATAGACCCAGCCAGTTCATAGAAATTCAGCATCAAGAGTTGTACATAGAGTGAGCAGATGGCGACAAAACGCCTCCAACTCTGGATTACAGGACACGAGATGGCGGCCTGATTGGCCAGATAGTCAGCAGTTACAGCGCGCACACAACACCGTGACATGCTGGCAAAGGCGGCTGACTGTACCCGGGTACCCAAAGCCGATTCTATGCCACGTAGGAGGTCATTCGTCTTGAAGATGAGGAGCATTTGTCGGGGGACTGTGTTGAGCACTTCAGAGATTTCGGCCAACCTGTTGGCTGCGTTTTGTCGAATTTCAGCTTCCTAGATGGAATATTGATACATTTCTCATTACAAACTAAATAAAATATATAAAAACCATATATCGCAAATACATCGCAAACCATTTCAAATGATTAAAAGTAGGTACATCCTATACTTATAACCATAGAGTAATTACTCTATGCTTATAACCATTAGTCCAGCGGCTAAGACGAAAAATAGTTCGCTTTTTTGGAGAAATTATGAAACTTGGCACACTTGTAGGGGACCCCTGTCCAATCAAAAATATAAACATTTTTCAAAATACCATCCAAATAATATATGAATAAAAATCTTGCTACAAAACGTAAACAATTTTTCGTAATTCGTAACAAAAGCCATATTATTAAAAAAAAGTATAAAATTACAAAACAACCAGAAATGGTTGTACCGCTATGTCAATCAAGAAATATGTGGCTAATCATATTATTATTTTATAATAAAACTGTTCAATAACACTGTCCATCACAAGCGCACAGTGAAGTGCACTGCAGGTTTGCCCTGTAAATATCATTCGGATTGTTTTTAAATATGATGTTTTAAAGGAAATAAAATATCATTAACCGCAGGTAAAATGAATGTAACATGTTTCATGCATTATTGAAACAATTTTTTTATGTTCTATATTATTTATATCACAAGTATTTAAATTGTTTAAATTTATAAATTTAATTAATCATAAAAAGTTAGTATTGAACTTCCGCCCTCAATTTGGTATTGATTATCGATATAGATATGTTCCTCCACGGACGTTTATTACTATTGAATATTGGTCAGTTTTCCGGTCTAGATAAATAATATATAAATCAATGGTTATAACTAACTGTATTATTCATCATATATAAACTGTATTCTGTCTAATTTTATAATTTATTCATATTGATAATTTTGTAGTTCATGAATAATATCGTTCATAGCATAGAGTAATTATACTCTATTTACTCTATTTTTTACTCTATATTTTTACTCTATTTTTACTATATAATTTACTCTATGGTTCATAGTGCTTATGACATAAATGATTTGATAAAATGTTAATAAATTTATTCAATACTGACTGTTTGGCATTCGATATTTTATTAATTTATAATAATTAATTTATATTATCCTTATAATCCATAGATGACTCTATGCAATAGTGTTAATTTCAGCGTTGTATTAAAATCAAAATTTTGAATTAATAGAAGCATAGAAATATAGTAAATTTGAATTTAATTCAACGCTCAATAAAATTTAATTCAACGCTAAAATGCAATCAAATAAAAGATTGTTTTCGAAGGTTAATAAAGAAGAAATAAGAAGTTATTGGATAATAAATACTCTCCGAATTCGAAAATTTGGTTTTTCATTCAGACATTCTTGTCCTGTTTTAATGGCATAGAGTCATCGTCATCGATGGATTATATCTTAATATGATGATTTCATCATATTAATGTATACAATACATAAGGATTAATAATCAATAATACATTTCTCGGAAAATATTGTGTTGAACTTAACAAACATACATTCATATCTCCGGGAAATTAACGAAAAATAACTCCCGGATACTTAATACATATTTAAAAGTTGATTTGTTAAGTATAATAATATTCATTGTTTGTTGATAAAGAAGTTTAGAATCAAATAAAAAATAAATATTTAATTATTTATTATTTGAAAAATAAATACATCAATTAATTGTTTTTCAAAGGTTGATTTGTTAAACTTAAGGATAATAATATTAATATATTTCAATTTTCGGGAATTAATGACAAATCTCCTGGCGCTAAGTAAACGAACCTTTAAATAATTGTCCTTAATTCCATTAATTCAAATAGTACATATAATATGAATGTTATATTAATTATTATAAATTAATATTTTAGTCAATATTCGATGTCGATGATATTAAGTATCCTCAACTCGGAATATCTATATTGAATTAACTTTTATAAAATTGACAGGCTGCAATTAATTTTTTAAATATTATTAATGAATACCCATAGACATTACCATAGAGTAATTATACATAGATTTTTAACTCTTATTGATTTCATATGCATTGCATTGTAAATTTTTTCGATGGAAAATCGTTGTATTTCTATAAAGTTTGCATAAATGGGTAGACAAAGAGTAGTATTATATATTTTAATTAAATTTAATTTTTTAGAGCAACTTACTATAATCAAACAATTTTAAGATACATAAATTGTCGGTAAAGTATAATTAATTACATTTGTATTAAAAACTGTTTCACTTCTATTATTTCTTAAATCATTATTTGAAAAAGCTTATGGGTAGACGAAGAGTAGTATTAAACTGCATACAGAATCAATAAGATTTGAAAATCTGTGTGAAATTATTCTATGGACATTACAATATAACTACATTACAACTAAAGTATAGATATATAATATCTATGTGATTACCTTAATAAATATTAATTATTATGTTAATTCGAATATATCAATTTTTATAAATATTCCTATCTAAATAAAAATGACGACATTGTGAATTTTACTTAAATTATAAAGTATAATTGCCTAGCATATCCATTGGTATCGTAATAATAATAATAAATAGATCTAATAGATATCGTAAATAAACAATAAATTGTATATTGATCATAATATGCCACTGGAATAGCTTTGACATAATATATTAATTATATTGTATACTTCAAGAATTAATGTTTCTATTAGTAAACGACAAATATGACTACATTGGATGCTACTGGTGATGACGAGTTTGCCATTATTACACCAACAATTTATCCCAGTTTATCGCTGCCTAACTTGAATAGATATCAATCTAACCAGACTGGTATAAGAGGAAGACATGTTTCATTGAACAAATGGAACCATCGATTCTTGCAACAATACCACCTGTCGCCTCCACTTATGCCCCACACCAAGCCATCAATAAAACCTCAACAGCGACCAGTAAATTGTGTTGCAACCAAAGCTATTGAGACCAGGGTCCAAGTACTAGAATCTCAAACCCCTTCCACTTCGCAGCAGCAACAACCAAACAGTGACGAAGAGATGGAGACCTCCTCAACCATTTGTTATCAGACGAATCTATCAAATAAAGAGACCCAAAAACCCAAAAGCGATTCGGGTTCTAGCAGGTTAGGAGATGATCCAATCATTACCATTCTCGTTCAAGACAAAAATTCTGAGTCACAAATGACGCCACAAATAATTACAACCAAAAGAAATCGGATAATAAATATACTGAAAAACATTTTCTGTGCCGCCATTGTGATCTTCCAATTGATATCCATAACTGTTGCTGTCATAATGATATTTTATGCGTGCAGTTTCAGTGAAATGTACGTGATCGTAGCCAGCATATTTGCTATTGTAATAGTTATCATGGAGTACTGTTATAGGTGGTTTTATAATGGACACAAAAAGGAAATCGAAGAAGCCTCGCCTTTTCGGCACTGTATTTGCATATTTATGGCAGGCATCAATATTATCGCTATTGTGTGGTTTATAGTCGGCTTTTTCTGGATTATTAGTTCCTTTAATGTGGAAACACGTGGGAAGGATACCGCTCCAATTTTCAATTCAACAGAGACGCAAACGACAAAAAAGAAGGTAATATTATTATGTTCAACAAGTTTCCGTGGATTCATAATAACTTATCAAGTTATAGCGAGTATTCTGGTCTTGATTAGGATTAGCAATATATTCTTATCGCGTCATTGTAGACTGTGTATGCAAAAGTGGCAGGATATTCTAAGAACTCAAATACCAAGTCCAAGAGATTAATGAAACAATAAGAAAAATGAAACTCCGATTAAGTTTTGTTGTTTGCGTTTAGATAAATTTTATGCGTGTTTGATCATGTAATTATGTTAGCTTATATCAAAATAAAATTCATTAAATAAGACATTTTCAGTGTGAAAAATGTGATTGAAAAATTATATTATTATAACTGACTGTAACAAAACTAGTAATTTATTAGTGCTATAAAGATAGAGAGGTTTATTAGAATTAAAAAAATAATTAAATGGATTAATAAAACAGGTGATAAATCAATAAATTGTAATTTTTGTACACTTTATCACACAGTTGTACACTTTATCACACAGTTGTACACTTTATCCCACAGTTGTACACTTTATCACACAGTTGTACACTTTATCCCACAGTTGTACACTTCATCACACAGTTGTACACTTTATCAAACAGTTGTACACTTTATCATACAGTTGTACACTTTATCACACAGTTGTACACTTTATCAAACAGTTGTACACTTTATCACACAGTTTTATACTTATCACACACTTGTACACTTTATCACATAGTTGTACACTTTTTTGTATAGTTATATACTTAATATGTTTAACAATTTTGCCACACAACTAAACACTTTGCCATAAAATACATAACAGCCTTACCTCTTCAAAAGAGAACTTTTGTTGCTGTACTCCTGACGTAAGAGCCTTCCAGCTTCTTCCCGACACCATGCAGGCCAAGAGTCCATAGAGCTGCCCACAGTTGAGTTCCGTCGCCCAATGACGTATCCCCTCTACATTGCCCAATAACATACACTGCCAGAGTTTGCAGTAAGCGATCCGGAATTCTGGACTAAGGTTCTACAGATCAATGTAAAGAAATTAATAAATAAATAATGTTACCTATAGTATAAAAAATTATGAAGCAAGTTTATTTTTCTGACTTGATAAAGACCATGATCTAGCAGAACGATTTCACATTGTGATTTTTTGTCTTCAGAGTTTCGAATAAGTATGTTGCCTGGATGAGGGTCGCAATGTATTAATCCCTGCACAAAGATCATTTCGCTGTACATTTGACCGATTTTGTGAGATACCTGGTTGATGGAGAGAGAGAGAGAAGAGGGAGTGGTGTAGCTGTGGAAAATCTATAAACATAAACTGAAATATATCAATTAACCAAAAGAAAGTTAAACCTAGTGATAATTAATTAAAATTTACCGAGAACATAATAAACCAATCAATTAATTCCAGAAAATCGGTTGCTTATATTTCTGTAATGTGGAACTAAATGACAAAAGTTACATTAACATCTTGTGGAAAATAAATGCTTATTATGGTAGTTCAATTTCTAAAAGAAGTTATAATATGAATAAAATAAGAAAATATTTTTGATATTTTTTCAATATTTTTGATTGACGAAGATATATTGTAGAGTTGAAACCAATATTTTACAATCTCAATATAACATGAATTTTAGTGATATTGTCTTTTGTTTACTTTGGTATTTCTTCAGTATTATTTTTAGTATTCTTATTATTTTCTTCAGTATTTGTTTACTTTCGTTTTCTTGATAATACTTAAAATAAATAATATCATTGAACTTGACTAACCTCAGTCACCGATATGTTGTGCTTTTTAGCATACTCCAAATCCGTCACTTTACCGCCAGAGAAATACTCCATGGTAAGAACACGACTTGTTGAAAGATCCCAGTATATCTTGGGAATCTGAAAGTGTAGATTTGATCAAATAGTTCATATTGAATTGAAACATTCGTTATAGGACATTACTGATAAACGTACCAAAGATAACAATATAAAATCATTGTCTGTGTAGTTTGAAATTAATCACCTAAAATATTATTTTTACCATTTTGAATTCATACAATCTTAGACATTAAAATGTATGTCATGGAAAATATTTGTTAATAGCAACGATACCTGATATACGTAATTGTGATTTAAAAGTAAAATCATGGCCCAGCCAATCAGTGATGATAGAGGATATGACGTAATCATGATATTTGGCAAATAAGAGAAAATTCAAATTCAAATCACCACTCTAAATAAACAATATCTTTGGAAAAAGATTAATCAATAGGGACCTACTTTTAAGAATTTGAAGTCACGCATTCTGTGAGCCAGAGTTTCCGCGTTGATCCCCTCCTGCAGAAAGTCGAGTTCTTTGGGCAGATTCTTACGCGTCTCCTCGGCCAGCCAAAGCAGCTTGAAGTCGGGGAATATGCGTGCGACCAGGTGAACCAGGACGTCCATTGTGGACATATCGACCTGGCAGTGCTGCCAAACGTTGGGATGCTGGATCTGGACGAAAGAATAATTTAAATCGTAACATAAATATCTATTAATAGTTAGTAAATTAAAATATCAATATGAGTTTTGAAAATCTCTAAACGACTACGATAGAAGAATACAAAACATCGGTAATTAAGGCTACACACGCACCTTGACAGCCACCTCCCGACCATCTTTGAGTCTGGCACGATGCACTTGAGCAAGGGAAGCGGCCCCCAAAGGCTTGTCATCAAATTCTGTGAACAAGTCCTCAATCTGGAGAGAAAACATATTTTGTAAAACAGTTTTGCGAAGATAGTATTAAAATATCTGTAAGAAAAATAAAATCACTCTATAAAATTAATCGTTAAGACTACTTTAGGTTCTTTAATGAAGAGACGTTTCTGCAGACAAACTGAGTTTATGACTGTTATATTTTGTTTTTTTATTCATATTTATTTTCTTTAAATTTAATTTTTTATTGTGTAATTTTGGTGAAAGATTTCTGTTGTTCCTTCAGGTTTGTGGTTGTTTGCAATTTTAAACAAAATATTGTATATTGCATCGTTTGGTAAACACATTTCAATTTCGAGAGATAATGTATCTCAAGCACTATCAAAAATAATGAAACGTTAACTTAAATCGATGTTGAACACCATATTGAGTATTGATTACAACTGAAATAGTGTACGTAGTAGAATTAACTCACTTCGGCATGAAGATCATGCTTTATCACAGTTCGAAGCTCCTCCAACGAAGATTGCGGAGCATCATTATGCAGAACTTTGAGAACATTGACGTACTCTCCGGGTAGAAGATAGTCCAGACTGCCCAAATGTTGACCTACTTTAACAAATGTTCCACCATTCCGAAAGCATAGGTGACGCATCGCCAAGGCTGATCGGGAGTGCGCCTGGTGAGCATGAATTTGAGAAGAGTAAAATATAGAAGGGAGTGGATACAGGGTGGTATAATTTTAGTATCCACAAGACTATTAAGAGAGTATAAACATAGAGATCTCAATAATAGCTGCTTACTTGAGACATTGCCTTCTGGTATTCTTCAGTTTTGTCATCAAGTCCATAGAGACTGCGTTTGTAGTCGATAACAATTCCTCCGATCTAGAAAGAATTCGTTTAAAATAATGAAGTTGGCATATAAAAAAGCATCGTTTACATTTTTTGTTAGACAATTTAATTTATAATGAAAAAAACAACTCTTGGATCATTCAAATTATATAATAAAAACTAGGTACCGAATTTCATAAATTATTAAATTACAAAGGACGACCATTCTAAACTCCACACAACACAACACAACCATTCTAAACTCCACACAACACAACACAACCATTCTAAACTCCAC
>JAUZNC010058787.1:0-10905 GCA_034780395.1 Vannuccia rotundouncinata
TTGTGAACAATTGCTTGTCTCTTTCCTTGCTCATGTCTCATTTCCTCAATGTCACTTTCAATCCGGCTGGTAATGTGAAGACTATACGTCCTGGGTATTTACCATATCGTATAAAAGTGGTTCCATAGACCCGGATTGTGTCACATCCCTGATTTCAGTCTGTGATTCTCCTCACGTAACATTTTAGTATTGAAGCCTGCGTACTTAGGTACTTTGGGGGTCATTTTTCACACACTGAATGAATTCGAAATCAATATGATTGGCGCGTTGCACAAGTATATCCTTTGCTGCGCTAGTATTCGGAGAGGTGGAACCTTGGCATAGCTGGAACATCAGTTTCAACCTCTGTTTTCATTTATTCCTTCTGCAGGCGCCTAATTGTCTGCACTGTTCTGCACTGTTCTGGTCTGCTTTTGTTGTTTTGAGTGGTTAAGTTGATTAATACAGTTGATTAATAATGTTTTGTTTTTTATATTAGCGACATGCATCTTGATTATTTCGATTTGCCCAAGTATGCCAGAGTAGCATGTGTCAAATTCTGAATATGTAAGTCCCCTAGTATCAGAAACAGTCATACAACTTTTGGCGGACTCCCATGCACGGTCAGCACTTTAATCACTGTTTAAATCAATTAAATCGTTACACAGTTTGGAATCCTTTGGTGAGCTGTTTTAGGGGCTTAAGTATAGGTATACAGCAAAGTTAATGTTTAATTTTGTTTTTTGTTGATCTTCCTACCTTGCAATCTGAGAGTGTAATTGCTGCGGCATATAGTTGGTTCTATTTAAGTTGTTTGTAACGCTCTCAGATGTTCAATCTTTTCCTAACTAAGTGTTGGTATTTCGTATATTATTTATAAATTGTATATTATATATTTTAAAAAGACGATTTAGCCAAATGAAATTCCATTATATAGTTCAAAAAATAATATTAGAACCTTTAATTTTCAACACAATATCATTAATCCATTTTTCGTATCATTAATCCATTTATATATCAAATTCATTAAATATACATTATTAACTAATTGTTGGACTGTTATATGTTAATAACTGTATACTTTTTTTACAATTATTTCATCATAATTTAAATTATGAAAAATAATATATTTCTTTTATATAATGACATCACAAATTACTATTGAAGTTAGAGACCAAAATAATATAATTGAAAAAATTTAACAGAAAAATTGTGATGAAAACAAGTTTTTATACAAACTGTTCACCGCTAAACCAAAAAATGAAGACAAAATTTAAGTAAAATACAAACGATCACTGTAAACATAGTATACTTTATCTGTATAGCAGCGCTATTTGTTTTTATCCATTTTAAATAAGAAAATGTTGAAATAAAAATTGCAGCGGAGATGCAACCTATACCTCTGCTGCTTACAACACCAACTTGAACCATAGATTCACGATCGGTAAAATTTGCAAACAGAGGACCTCCGGAGTCACCAGTACAATGTCCATAACGCTTATGTGACTTTCTTTCACAGCACATATGATCTGTTCGTTTTAAGAAAATTTACTTTATAAAGCTTATTGCATCTCTCAATGAGAATTTTCTGAATTAAAAATACTAAACTCCATATTCCACATTTTTAAAAAAATCTCTACATATATAAATTTGTTGGCTCACTATGTAATAATAAAAGTAATGTTCCACATGATTTATATACGATTTGTAAAACGAAAATTATATAGCCCAGTCTCAACAGTTGTCACACCCGTCGGTAAAAGGTTAAGTTATCATAAATTATAAAAGTTAAAATTAGCCGCTATTTACAATCAATCTAATGAAAGCGTTAAAATGTTAAATGCAAAATATATTTTTAGTTTAGTATTACATCAGCTTGTATTATGAATTAGACCTAACAGAATTTTGTATTATAGAATTTGAAATTGAATTTTATAAATATTAAATAGTTCTCTTGTGTCTTGGTTTGCTTTCTTAATTGTCTCTTGCTTTTCATGGTCTTACTTGTCTATTTTACTTTAATTTGGTTTTGTTAAATCTGCCAACATAAATATTTATTATCATCTCATACTATATTATGGTAGGATTCTATACCTACCATAGAGAGAATCAAACAAATAATTACTACGAAATATTGCCTTTTGTATTTTATTTTGTATTTGTTCTTTTTTACTTTCTTTATTACTACGAAATTGTAATATTCCCAGTTATAAAAAGTAGTATAAAAGTTTTTTTTTATTCAAAAAATAAAAATTTGGTTCTTTTCGGAAGAATTACAAACGATAAGGTGATACATATACTGATGCACGTTCGAAATAAGTTTACATTTACTATTCTGTTATAAAAGTTTATATGTAATAGTTTAGAGACTATTAAAAGTTGTGTGGTCCTCCAGTTTTGTCGATCGTCGATACTCAACTTTTGAAAAAACTGAAGAATTAGATAAATTAATTAGTAAATAAATAAATTGGTAAGACATTAAAGTCATGGTTTATATTAAAATCGTTTTATTTTTAGATTTATTTTTAATCGATTAGAAGCTTTCGATTTTCAAATGAAATGATTATAACTTTTGTTATAAATTAAAAAAAATTGAGAGGTAAAACTAATCCCTATAAATACTGTAAGTAACCTAGCTCTATATGTTTATTTCATCAGAAAAATTCCTCAACATATGTTGCCGACCAAACGTGAATTCTGACCAATCCGGAATCGGTCCAACAAAACAAGAATTCACGTTTGTTCGGACGAATCTTGGATTGGTCGACCAAATGTAAGTCTCAAAATCGCTCTTTAACTGCGCTCTAAATGCAAAGAAACAAATTATATTGAATGTATTTATTATATGAATAACTTAAACGACATATAGATACATATATATATATATCATTATTTATCTATTTCTTCAGTTTTTTTCTAAATTTGAGTATCGACGATCGACAAAACTGGAAAACCACACAACTTTTAATAGTCTCAAAACTAACATATAAACTATTATAACAAAAAAGCAAAAGTCAATTTATTTCGAACGCGATAAATATTATGTGAAGTCGAAAACGATAGTTGCATGAAGTGCGTCGGTATATGTATAACCTTATCGTTTGTAATTCTTCCGAAAAAACATAATTTTAATTTTTTGAATAATCTGAAAATACTTTTTATACTACTTTTAGACCTGGGAATAATACAATTTGGTAGTAATACATAATACTACACGAAATCTCACTAAGAAAGTAGAAAAGTACAAATACAAAATAAAATAACATACATATAAGGCTATATCTCGTAGTAATTATTTATTTGATACTCTTTCATTGGTATAGAATACTACCATAATATAGTATGAAATGATAATACACATTGTTGTTGGCAGATTTAACAAAACCCAACTATAAAGTTAAATAGACAAGTGAGACCATGAAAAGCAAGAGACAATTAAGGAAGAAAACCAAGACACAAGAGAAGGATTTAATAATTATATAATTTTAAAATCTTTATGGAATGGGAGGGTAAAATTAAAAAAAACAATTTCAAACTCTATAATACAAAATTCTGTTAGGTCTAATTTATAATACAAGCTGATGCATACTAAAAGAAAAAGTATATATTGCATTTTACATTTTAACACTTTCATTAGATTGATTGTGAGTATAGCAGTTAATTTATCTTTATAATTTATGAGACTGTTCAGACTGTGCTATATAATTTTCGTTTTACAAATCGTATATAAATCATGTGGAACTATAATTCGTTACATTCGTTGACTTTTTACGATGATTAATTACATATTCAACGTTTTAAAATAATTTATTACTTAAATATAATTAGAGATTTTCTAATAATTCTCTAATATAGTTTAGAATTTTTTATTCAGACAATTTCCAATGACAGGTGCAATAAGCTGTATAAAAGAAATTTTCTTCGCGAACAGTTCATATGTGCTTTGACAGAAAGACACCAAAGGCGATATGGACATTGTACTGGTGACTCCGGAGGTCCTCTTTTTGCCAATTATACCGACCCTGAATCTATGGTTCAAGTTGGTGTTGTAAGCAGCAGAGGTGTAGGTTGCATCTCCGCTGGAATTTATATTTCAACATATTCTTATTTAAAATGGATAAAAGCTAATAGCGCTGCTATACAGATAAAGTATAATATGTTTACAGTGATCGTTTGTATTTTACTTAAATTCTGTCTTCATTTTTTGGTTTAGCGATGAACAGTTTGTATAAAAAAATTTACATCACAATTTTTCTGTTACAATTTTTCATTTATATTATTTTGGTTTCTGATCTCAATAGTAATTTGAGATGTCATCAAATAAAAGAAAAATTTTATTTTTCATAATTCAAATTATGATCAAATAATTGTAAAAAAAGTATACAGCTATTAACAAATAACAGTCCATCAATTAGTTAATAATGTATATTTATTGAATTTGATACATAAATATACTTACTCATATACGAAAAACGGCTTAATGATATTGTGTTGATATTTTAAAGGTTCCAATATTATTATTTGAACTATATAATGGAATTTCATTTGGCTAAATCGTCTTTTTAAAATATATAATATACAATTTATAAATAATATACGAAATACCAACACTTAGTTAGGAAAAGATTGAACATCTGAGAGCAAAAGATATGAAATTCAGTTAGCTCAGAAAAATAGAGAATGAAATCGGCAAATCTGCTTACCTACCTACTTAAATAAAATCTTACTCGATTCTTATTGAATGACAATACTTAGCGCTGATTTGTCGAGAGGTAGCGGGAGGAGGGGGTAGGGTAAAGTTGGGAATGGAGGGAGGGACGGGGGGGCGGTGGTGCTGGTGAGTGACTACTAATCAAAATGGAGAAAAAATATATCAACCAATCAGAGCGTGTTGCGATTAAGTTATAACATTTTTAGAATTATAATTTTAGTGGACTGAAAAATTGTTTATTTTGTTGTTTTATTAGTATTTTTTAATTTTTTAGTAATTTAACTTTTAACGTTCTGTTTATAAGGACCGATTTAATAATAATCTAAATTTATATTGTCCAATCAGCAAACAGGTTGGTAGTTAATTAACGATTACAAATAAATCAAGTATAATATTTACAGATCTGCAGAAATGAGTGTATATCATTTCACAACATTTCCTGTTAATAAGATTTTAGTAGGTAAATATATCGAATTAAATTGCATCATGAAAATAAATTTACGTTTATACAAAGGAAGGAGGGGATTGGTACTATCAATATATATTATAGAAGTGCAAAAATATATATGAAATAAATTAAAGAAAATTTTGTGTTGTAAGTAAACCATTAATCGGCTTTAACTTCATTGGTAAAACACTAAATGCCTACGATCTCAAAGCAAAATATTCTCTATAAAATAAAATAAAAAGTAGCACGTCAGATTCTACAGTATATACACCGTAGACTAACATCGGATAGACTTGCCACACTAATATAACTTAGCCTGCAGGACTAAACAATCAATTTCGTTTGGTCAATATAACTGCTAGACAAATTGTTTATATATGTAATGAAAACATATATTTTTATTTTTTATAATTCTACAGAAATATTAATGGAAGAAAAATAATAATGAGTTTGTTAGAATGAAGGCATTTTGGTTATTCCGAAAATAATATTATTACAAGTACGAATATATTTTACAAAATTAATTAACAGAGTTAAAATAATGAAATTTTAAAATAAGGTTTTATTAATTATAATGTATACGATTTGCCATAGCATTATTAGAATTCTCGGAGGAGAATCGGAATTTTTCTCTGGAAAAGCTTTAGTTCCAGAGTACGATTTGGATAACTCGTTATATACCTCTTTATAGCTGGATAACACAGCCCTTCTTGCGGCCTTAAGTCAACCAGTAGACGATTGAACGGTTGCTCCAGACTTAAAACTCTTTACAAATGACACATTTTGTGCGGCGAGCTACTGCCCCGTAATAGATATTATTTTCCGCGAAAATCTGCTCGCCATTCTTGCTGCAATATAATCTGAGTAATTCTGAATGGCAATTAAATTAAGCCTCATCATTTACTGGAATCAATCCCTTATTAAGGATCATCGTCATGCTCGATGTAATTTTTTCTGTTGATATTCTGTTTAAGCAGAGACGATTGCATATTAGTGCACGGTACGAATATCAGAGTTGCGAAGGTTTACATTTTGACACCAACATCCGTAAAGTGAAATATCTTCAAAAATGTAAAGAAAAAATAAAATAGTTCTGCATCACAGTAATATGCTCCTGCGGAATAGATCCTTTTACAATGAAATTGTCACACGCATATACAAGTTATCAAACCAATATAAAAAATGTGTGTATTCGAGAATTCTTTCGCCCAAGTTTGGTATTAATTATTGGAATTCCTTCCTGATTCCTTAATAATTAGCGAAGACTTTCTTCGTATGATTGGAAAAAGTTAACCTCATCGATATTGTTACGTGTAATAGGGTGCTTAAATACAAAAATAAACTCTAATTTATTTTTTTTTACTTCAGATTGATTTGCAGGAATAGGGACTGAATATTTCTCCGAATGTTGTCTGTCAAAAATATAGTATTAGTCACTTTGGATAATTTGTTTAATCCAACTAAACTACATGATTTAATTCATTGCTTACATAAATTAAGAGTTCCACAAAATAATTACGAATGTTTTATTTCAAGAGTGCTTCAAAGTGCTTTAAAAAGTAGCGTCACATTCTTGCAAGATTTGGGGAATTAAAAAAATGGTATGGTACGATGTGAATAATATTTGTCCGATATACACGTTTTAGATTCCTGATGGAAACTTATTGATTCTTACCAATACAGTAAGGGATTTCAATAATTTTTATGGTTATATTTACTATATAGCATATGGAGAATTCGGATTTTCTATTAAAAACTTTATTAAATATAGTCGTCGAAATCTTACGTACACTTATTGATTTTGACATAATTTAGTTTCATTTAACACATTTTACTTTAAATTTTTCTAAAAATTACTAAAAAATCAATAATTATACCTAAATTTATTATTTAATTTACATTTAGCACATTTTATCACATTTTAGCAATTTTTAACAAAATTTTGTCATTGCTAAAAATCCTTAAGTATCCTTAAAAGTTCCTAAATACCCTTAAAAATCACTAAATTATTTTTTTATTTATGAAATTTTAAAACATTTAGTACATTTTGACATATTTCACCAAATTTTGACAAATTTAAGCTTTGCCAAAAGTCCTTAAAAAACCTCGAAATTCTGACTACAGTCTTTAATGATATTGTTAAATATAATCCCCCTGCTTTCCCATTTTTCTTTTCTTTTATAAAGTTAAATGGGGCAAATAAGGTCAAATTACAGAGGACAATGGACGTTCAATTGATTATTCCAACGTTTTGGACTTGATTCGTTATGTGGTAGATGGATGGATAAAAACTAACGACCAATTAGCTGGACTATATTTCTCCAGATTATCAAGGAAAACAACATTTCAATACAGTTCATTAGAGTTGTCCTGCCATTACGACAAGTCATTCTGCTAGAGTTAACAATTGAAACACAATTGACACCTCTCGAGTCGACTAAAGACTCTGAATCAGCTAAAGATTATGAATTATAGCAACCGTTGCTTCTGAATAATCTCATGCCATCATATGTTGTCCTAACAATAAAGTCATTGTAATTTTATAATGAAATAATTTATTTATTTATTACTTTTTTAAAGTAGTAGTCAGTATGGGCGGTCTTCTCAAAATCAGGGTAATCTTCTCCATATCAGAACAATCTTCTCAAAATTATGGTAGTCCTCTCAAATCAGGGACCAGCTACTTAAATTTGGGTCTTATTTGAACCATTTGAAGAAGACTTTATAAATTGTAGGAATTTTTATGGAATTTTAAGGTTGTTTATGTTGCTTACGAGTTGTTTATGTTGCAAAGGATACGCTTAGATAAGTTGCAGGAAACTTCTCAACAGCATTATCGATAACAATAAATGGACTTGTGAAGGATGTACTATCCCAACAAACAACTTACTTAACGGAAATAAGCCAGAAGCTTACCTTAAAGACATCCAAAAATGCGTCCAAAACCTCAAAATCATGCTGTGGAACTGCGACCAACTCCTAGCAAAGTGGAATGGATTAAAAATATTCCTTGATTCAAACAAAATCGATATCGTCGTCATTCATGAAACTAAAAAGTAGCGATAAATTTCACGTGTATAACATTGCATCAAAAACAACAAAAATAGAGGATCAAATGTTCATCCAGTGGCATTTCCACACCATACTTCCGATTTGTCTGAAATTTATACTGTAAGTGTAAAACATGATTACCTTTTGATATCTCTGAGGAATTTTTATTTCATCAATCGATCACTGATTTATTTTCGATTTTATTGATTTTTCGACGCATTTTAGCCATTTGCAATTTAGCCACACCATACTTCCTATTTGTCTGAAATTTGTACTGAAATTGTAAATTATTAATTGTTACTCTTTATTTGTATATAGTTCCCTAATTTTTATCATTTCTATACTTCCTACATATAATATTCATGTTAATAAAGTTATTCTTTGGCACAACAAAATATGTGTACGTCACTATTATTTTTATTATGAATTTTCCGAATTTTATCAAAATATATATATGACTATTTCATTTTTATACTTTCGAATTTTTATTTTGAAATTGTTCACAGTTTATAATAAAGTTAGATATAATAAATTAATACAAAGTTTATACGTCCGAATGGCATAATTAATAGGCATTAACTTTTTTTGCCCTATATTAAATATGGAATTTTATAACAACTATCACATAATAGCTAATGATACAGGGAAATAACGAGTTTGACCGCCCGTGAAAATAATGGCATTCAAAATTGCGAACACCGTGGAGAAAATAAAAATCCTCAGAGATGTCAAAGGGTAATTATGTTTTACACTTACAGTATAAATGTCAGACAAATCGGAAGTATGGTGTGGAAAATCCTTAACTCTGACCATTTGCAAATTATAATATAATCTAGAACTAAAGCAACCAGCAACGGAGGCAGAAGAAGATGTATATTGAATTGGAATTGGAAAAAAACGGCGAAAGATATCATCACAGCAAGAAAGAATGTGAAGGAGATGGATGGCTCAAGATCGGCTCAAGAAAGCAACAAAAACGCTGGAGTTGCAGCCGTTGTTACTACAAGTGACATTGACAACCCTAGAATCATCGATATTATTAGAAGACCAACAGGCAGGTGGTGCTCATCGTACCAAACGGAGATGGCGGCAATGGATGCAGCGTATGACTAGATTATCAACGACAAGAACCACTCCAAATTTATGATCGCTATTGAATGCAAATCAACTCGGGAAACTATCAAATGGCTAGACTACAAGAATGAATAAGAACAATCTTCTCCAGTCAATTTAAAATATCACTAAATACAAGAATCTAATCACCTGACCTGGGTTCCCAGTCACTATGGACTTCCAGGCAACGAAATGGCTTATCATATAAGAAAGCGAACGAGGCAACTAAAACTAATCAAGAAAAGCCATTGTAGAATATAAATGAGTGAAAAAGGAAAATTGCCGCTTATGTGGCTACGATATGTTTTTTATAAATGTTGTATGTATGTTTTATATATATTTATTTATGTATATATGTTTTATATAAATATGATTACGAATAATACTTTAATTTTTTATAAATCTCACGATATATTGAGCATAACATATTTTGAATGATTATGTATATATCTTTTTCATATAATAATAACTAATAATAATTAATTGTAACTGATATATAGAAATAATAAAAAAATATGTACTACACATTTTTAATTAGTATCTAAATTAGAATAAAGTTAATTAGGTATGTTAACAAAAATTCATGTGCACGAAAAATAATTCAATTGCAATGTATTGATTTACTATATCACGAAATCTGCCTAACTAAGGTATAAAGTAAGAAAACAAGTTTGCTAATATTTAAATATCAAGTATTATTGCCTGTTTGGGAGAATCTTCCATGTGTACGAAATTTCCATTCTAACCATTTATAGTTTCAAGAGTAACTAACATAATATTAACATATTTGATTAAATTATAAAATAAATACAAATTACATCCAGAATGTTGCAAAGAAACAATAGAATAAAAAAAATAAAAAAGAGCTCGGATGTTTAATGTAAAGCAAGAGACAATTAAGAAAGTTCAACCGACCCGAGAGACAAGTAATTCTTGTCTGGATAATACAAAATTTTAAAAATATAAAATAAATGTTATATGATAAAATACAAAATTGAATTGCGAACAATTATAATAAAGTATTTAAAATTTTAATCTTGTCAATCTATAATTCATTCCATTTATTTAGTATAATTTTTATTAATATTTGCGAGACTACCTTGTAAAATATTTTTTTCAACTCTAAATTATTAGTTTAATATGAATTATATAATTTTAAAATGATTAATTAACTTTTTATAAAAATAGATGTCCTTTGAAACCTGTAATATAGTTTAGAATTTTTATTCAGACAATAACCAATGATCGATGCAATCGGATGTTTGTAAATAATTATATTCCCGCTCAGTTTATATGTGCATTGACTACTGGATTAAATGAGAGTTATGGACATTGTGTTGGTGACTCCGGAGGTCCTCTTTTTACTAATTTTTCCGATCCTGAATCTATGGTTCAAGTTGGTGTTACTAGCAGCAGAGGTGAAGGTTGCCTCTCCGCTGGAGTTTATATTTCAACACATTTCTATTCACAATGGATAACAGACTACATAAATGCTGCAATACATGTAAAACATATTGAGTTTGTCGTGTTCGCTTGCATTTTGCTGACATTTTGTCATAATGTTTTGGTTTAATGATTAACTTATTGTATTAAAACTATTTTT
>JAUZNC010058788.1:0-10901 GCA_034780395.1 Vannuccia rotundouncinata
GGGGAGGTGGGGGGGAGGTGGGGGGGGGGTAGGGTGTGTTTGATGAGTCATGAGTCATGAGATATAGATACCCACCCCATACTACTTAGTATATTATTGATTTCTTTAATTTAAATATTGATTTCTCATTATCGATTAGCTAACTGCAGACGATTTAGTGCCAACTCTAACATGTGCACCCTCACAGTGGGAGGTATATACCTGCCGGTTATGGATAGCTGGATATGGCAATTATCAGGAGAACCGGTCAACAATTCAATCATTAGTCTATCCTCGGACAACAATGTTCTGCACGTCTTTGTAAAATTCAGTCAAAATGACCGAGTTGAAGATCAAGGACTCATCGATTTTAGGCATGATGCTGAAACTGGTTCTTTATGTCAGTGTTTGATCTAATTCAATTTACGAAATGTAAAAGATTTGTACGTGTGTTTATGGATATGTACTTTAAGATAGGTACGTGTGTATGTGTGGATATGTACTTTAAAATATGTTTAAATGGACTTCCATAATAAAAATAGTTTATTTAAAGGAATGTTTTTATTTCTTGATATTTATAAGATCGAACATTTTATGTTTTTAAGATTAAATTTTGAAATAGACAAAGCAAAGTTTGATTAACTGCAGCTCTAGCTAATAGACCATTTTTAGATTATCCCAAAGAAGTGTTGAAACACTAGTAAATTGATTAAAAGTAATCAAAGTTGGTAATCAGAGTAATTTAATGATAAAAATAATCCTTTTATATTTTCACATTGAATAATAATATAAATAATAATAATAATGTGTTTATTAATAGAAAAATGGAAATCGGAAAGTGCGGGAACATCAAGTATAATAAAAAATATATATTTACGGGTACAGCAGTTAGTATGAATAAGATTAATACGGATACGGGTAAGTAACGTATGTAACTAGTAAATAAATCAGTACGGATTCGAACAGTTCAGTGTATAACAAAGTAGGCACAGGTACAAATAGTATGGTACAGACTGCGTAAGACAACAAATTAAATGGTATAGTTTATCATAATACTGGTATGAGGGATAAATGAATTGAGACGTCTGGTTGTTTTGCAGAATGGGATAGAGAGTTTTCCAGTGAGAGGGAGTTTTTTAGGAATGAGAGGGTTGAGGATGTGTTCAATGTGTTGTGCTTTCTTGAAAAGTTTAATGCTAAGCTTATTTCTACAATCCTGTAGGGATGGGAAACAGGCCAACCGGCAGCCATCGTTGCAGATGATTCTGTGACATCTGTTTTGTATATAACGTCCAGTTTATTAGAGAGATTCATATTCATGCCAACAAAGACTTGACTGGAGTATTCTAGTGTTGATCTAATTAAGGAAAATATTTGTATATTGGAGGTCCGATTTTTTTAGAAAAGGTTTAAGCGTCGTGAATGTGTCGTGAAGCAGAACGAATAATATATAGTCAATATGGTTATTCTAAGTAAGTTCACCATTAAAGATGATACCAAGAATGCGGTGAGAAAAGGAGCGATTTAAATTATTAATCGAAGGTGCCGGACATATAGTGCAGGAGATGTACATGTAGGTAGTCTTTTGCATATTAAGATTGAGGCCATGCGTTGAGCACCAGTCTGATATATTTTGAATTTCGTCGTTGCAGAAAGATGTACCTTGGTCGGCGTTATATTCTAAAATGATAGTGAAGTCATATTAATGAAGAAATAGTAATGCCTCTAATTTCTTAAGTTATTTAGTAATTGTAAATTTTATGATAAATCAACGGTTAGTCAATTGTTCTAGGCGTATTAGACACATCTGTTTATAAAAATGTAGACGCCCTTTTTAAAATGAAATAAAATACTGATATAGCTATTATTTTTGATGGAGACTCCGAAAGCAACAATTGTTTTGAATTTTGTTAATAAATATCCTATTAATACATGCTAACATAAATTATGTACAAAAATATGTACAATATATTAGATTATTAATATATAAAAACGTCTGAGAGTAATATAAGTTTTTATTATTATTATTTAAAAGAATATTTATAAAAATTTTTACAAATAATATTTTATATAGGAATAATAAAGGTTTTTATTTTTAAATTAATATTATAAAATCATATTACGTTTTAAAATAATCTATTTAGCTACATAAACTATTTACATACCTAGTGCATAATATGAATAATTAACAATACAGCTATAACAATACATGTAAAAATATGATAATTTCTTTAAATATTTATAATATACACATTGATAAATACATTAAAACTGTACAATTAAAACTGTACACTGCAAAAAATGTTACAGACTTTTACGGAACATGTTCAATCAAATTAACGGAAATTATGGAATCGGTTCAGTAATTTTACTCAACCTGTTCAATTATTTTTGTTTTCATTTTTATTGAAAAATTTGAAAATAGTAAGCTCTCGAGACTTTTCTTATATTATGAAGTTTTATTACCTTTAGCGCAAAATTTACATTCGTAGACCCATGTGGACAATCATGAGAGCGGTTCCAAAATTTACCATTTTTTGAATATTTTTTTTAAAAATGGCTGTTATATAAATTTAAATCGATAAATCGCTTATGTAATGTGAGGATCAACCAGATAAAATTGTATTAAACATGAATCCAAATCCAAATTATAAATTATTTTAAGGAAAATTGTTTTTATGAGATTTTGAAATAAAAAATACATTTTTTGAAATTTTTGAAAAAAATAATTTCCCATTTTTTGCAACATTATCTAGTAGAAAACATCCTATTGGAACATAAAATTCGCTCCCTCCCCCCTCCCCTCAAACGGTATGTGAAAATCCAAAAAAGCTGGTATGGGATAGGGCTTTGAAGTAAATTAGACGTCTAATTAATTTTAAACTCATTTTATGATATAATAGAATTTTTGTTATTTTTGTATATAGGCGATTTTATTTATTAAGTTCGGCGGAAGCATAATCAATTAGGCGCACAATTTGTACAATGGTGGGGGAGGGGCACGTGACCCTTGGGCCCTGCTCCTGAAAATCGTTCGTTTCCTCCAATGTTTTTGCTCACATTCCTTCGTAAATTCGGAAAAGAGGTGTGAAAAACGTTTCGACAGACTTGTCCTTTATATGAAAAACAGGTTATCTACCAAAAAATGGTTGCTCCGGAAAAGCCAGTTTCAGTCCGTCGGTTGATGAAATGGATCTTTGAAAAAAGTCTTCAACCTGAAGCTGAAGTCACTAGTCTATATTCTCATATGGTCTTCTTAGAAAAGAGTCCCCGAATAGATTTAAAAATGTGTTCCTCTGACAGTTCCCTTTGGATTATAGTCGGCTGAGGAGGGTTTCCTGTGAAATTAAATAAAATAGAAAATTGATCATATTCACAGTTCTTGAACTGAATTGGTAAATAATTATATAATGACTCAGGAATTATAGTTAAATCAAACGTTAAAAGTGAACAACCAATTTTAATCAGTGAATTACAAATTGCTTAAATTTTTCTTAAATATGCACTAGATATGCAATGTACATATTGGTTTTAACTAATCCTAGGAACAAACACCTGGACACATGAGTCGTCCGCTCGCTCCATTCGAAGAGATATGCGAATACAAGTTTTACGCAAGACAAAAATTTGGACTGATGTTTCAGAATTTCTTCATCTTTTTTGAAAACGCATCTAGATATAGAACTGTTTGAAATTATATTTATAGTGACTATAAAATGTAGGTTTAAAGTTTTATAATTAGCAATACTCATAAAAAGTCTTATTACAAAAGAGGTAATGTATAGATATATTTATATGAAAAATATAGTTTTAGTATTAATAATAATAGAATGGATTCTTTCTTTTATTATTAACTCATTAAAGGAATGTTCCTGTGCGTGTACTATCTAATCTTTAAGAGTACTCAATATATTTTTTCAATGCAATTTCATGATTTAAAAATGGTTACTGCGCAATTAAAATCCTCCGTTTTTATTAGTAGATATAGCAAGATTGTATCTTTGCGTAACCTGCAGGTGAGATATTGTTTTAAGAAATCTATTTCATTTGTATCCACTCTTGTTTTTACCTCAACATAACAAGAATATTGTGAGACAAAAAGGAAAAAGGACTCCACCCTTATATTTTTGTTATAGTTGAAACATTGTGTGAAGACACTTAGAACTAAAACGGAAACAGATTTCAACATTTCCAGCACATTTTATTGGTGGAGAAACTACAGGCTCATAAGAAAATGAGTAAGAATATCGCAGCTATTCGACGTGAAAAATATCATTTTCAATTTTCTAATTTTGTTAAATGTCCTTAATAAATATTAAAGATTTTTTAATTTGTGGAAGGAAAAATCCCTTTTAATTGTTATTTTTAGTTCTAGTTTCTCGTTTATATTTTAGGAAGGTGTTTATGCTGGTAAGTTTTTAAAAAATATTGTTTGATATCAGAATTTCAAAATTGTTATTTCTCTTTTGTTTATCGTACGCAAATTATGTAATGCTATAAAAACTTACATATATTTTATACATAATATAACCTACATATAGATTTTGTAACTTCATTATACATACATAACATAATCATAGACTAACAAAACTATCTTACAAAATGGTAAAATCATTGATATGGTAACAATTTATAATTAATTAGAAAGTTAATTAAGGTATCGGGGGTTCTGCGTTCTATTTTGTGGACTCAAATTATTTATATACTGCATTGATATTATAATAATATTTCTCTAGATTGGCAAACTTAACTAAAATGTCCCAAATAAAACTGGCAAAAAGACAAAATGACGAATGTTGAAATCTTGTTTGGCCAATAATTTTACTAATAGACCTGAGATTGTAGCCCAAATCTTTGCACAAGTAAGTTTTTTTTAATTTTGTCGCAATCTTTTTCATTGGTTAATCAATAATAATAATTATTCAATTTAGTTGGGCAGCACAGCAAAACTTTTGTTCATTTTATGATACAAGCGTATATAATGTACATTAATATCTTCCGAACATTTTAAGATAGTGGGCCACTTGAAATTCTTTCTTTATGTCCGCCATATTGAATTTCAAAATGGCCGCCGCTTGAAATCTACGTTTGCTATTATCTATGAACATAACGCAGCATTGATTCTGGTATCTAAATGTATGTTTTTTGGGTCAAGGAATCCAATGGTACCAATTTAAACTTGGTATTGTCTATTATTGGCTTACATTTGCTAAAAAAATTTAAAATAAAAATTGAAAGTACGTGTATGTTGTGGACTCACCGTCATATGCAGTCTCTTTTACAGTAATATAGAGCTGTGCACTGAAGGGCAGCTTTTTTGCACTTTCAGCGTCTCACGCACCCTTTCTTGCACTTGCAAGAAACCAGCTCAATGCAGCTGTGAGCTGCCTCAGGTAAGGTGTGTAATTTTATTCTCCTGTCTGTAAATTTGCTGGTTCGATCATACAACAGGATGACAAAGCTCTCAATGATGCGCATAGCATCGTCTGGCATGTCAAGCGGTGCAGAGAACAGCAGCAGTAGTGGCGACCCCGTTTTCAACGAATGGCTTTTTCCCAGGACAACGCCCTCCTCGGACTCAGTTTTTCCGGCAGGCGCGGGGATCCCTCCAAAATTTCCGAAAAAACCCTTATTCGGGTTTTTCCAAGCCGGCCTTCTACACTCGGAATCTCTTACAACAGGCCGGCGATATCGAGAAGAACCCAGGTCCAGTCTGCGAGACCAATATGAGGGACGGCCATGCTACTCCTAGATCCTCTGCCAACACAAATATTGCATTAAATCGTCTCACAAACAGAGGACCTGCCGTGGTCTTTGCCGCAGTAAGGCGGAAGACAATTGGTTTTGCCAAGAGCATGCAGTCGACAAAAACAGCACTTTCCTTCAACCTCCTCGCGGTGTGCTGTGATTCCGGAGAGATCCGAATATGAAGAAGGAACAAACTCATCCAAAATCCAAAACCTGTTTCAACACGAGTTTTTACCAATCAGAGGAACTAAGCTGGCGAGTTTCCTCTGGTTGCTTTTATTAAGAGCCGACGATGTCGAGACCAACCCGGGACCTACCGACGTTTTGAAGTGCAACAAGTGCACGAAAACTATCAGGAAAGGAACAACGCCTAGAACTTGTTCTAATTGCCAACAAAAATTGTATATGTCCTGCAGCGACATTCCAAGATACAGAATGATCAATCTGGAAGAAATCAAATGCAGATACTGCTCCCTAATAAACCCACAACAACCTCAAACTGTACAGACTACACCAACAAATGAAGAGAAGTGGGATACCAAAACGAAATGTGATGAATGCAAGAAAATAATGATTGTCAAAAGGGGAAAATTTAAATCCTGTAATAGGAAAGTTAACAAGAAATGTATGAATATATCTAGTAGAAAACTACATGATGAAAGAATCAAAAACAACTCACGGACATGCGAGGTATGCCTCGATAGGAGTAGCAGGATACTAGGAGAATCCAAACAAGCAGTCCCTAAAGAAAACTTCGTGGGAATTTCCCAATCTCAGAAAATAAGAAGAAACAACTTAAAATACTCCAATGGAATTATGACCATTTGATGGCTAAAATGTCCGAACGTGAGGCAGTCCTTGAAGAACTGAACATCGACGTAGCGGTCATTCAGGCTTAGACAAGAGGACAAGTTCCCTGGGCTGAAAGGGTATGCAATAGTCAGGAAAGACAGAAAGAGAAAAGGAACTTCACGTTTTACCAGAAGGGAAGGCCTTATCACATTTATTAGGGCTAACCTTGCTTATCAGAACATTCCTACCAGTCATTTCATGATATAGATGATAAGGCTACGGAAATGCAAGCGGGTAGAAGAGAACAATGGATAGATTACCAACGATGGTAGCGAAACTAGATTCAAAAGAGGGACAGAAAGAAAGTCAACCCCCGATATTACTATCTGCAGCAAAGAAATGGCCGGAAAATCCACTGGAAGACAGTCCAGAAGCTCCCATCAGACCATACTCCTATCATCATTAAAATAGACGCACTCCAAAAGAAATGGTCCTGAAAGAAGCGAACTTACCGAAAATCAAGCAGAGAACCGACACCCTAGCTCTCATAGCGATGGAGAAATCATCGAGAAGCCACAACACCAATCCTAGAGCGCTTTTTACCTTTACAGAAACGAAGAAAATAATAAAAAGGAACGTCTGGAGAACAGAAATCAAAGCCACCTGGTCTAAATCATTCGAAGAATAACAGCTATGGAAAACCCCAAGTCGGAGCGAGAGAGAAGACAAACAATACATATTATCATATATACAGAATAGTATTGATAATATTGTAGAAATAGTAGGTATAAATATGGTATAAAATCGTAATATATAATTATATATAATTGAATTCAAACCAGTAGGCGAGTATAAAATCATGTCGAAAACGTCTATATAACGTTTATTTTACGTTTATTTCATTTTAGACTTCCCGAAAATATTGTTCATAAAAGTCGAGTCTGTGAAATTGAAACTCTAAACTGATAATCACAATTATGTATAAACACAACACAGCTAGAAATATAGCTGTTATTTAGATTAGTGGCATAATATTCTCAAATTTAAATAAGGAAAAGTTATATATTATTATATATTGAGAGATTAGGTAAATTTGAGTCGTACATCTGTATATACATATATTATATACATAAAATATTTGTATACTATTCTAAGAGGCTTAGCTACAAATATAATATTTGTTTATAAAATTGTCTATTTAGCAGACAATGAGAATACAAATTCCAATAAATAGCAAACGTATAATAATTATATGAAAGACGAAAGTACAATATACATATAGGTACTTATAATATATAAATACATTCACTTTTATATAATAGAAAGATATTTCAATTTTAGTATAATATAATTTTATAATACATTTTACGTAATTGTATGCCTAGTTGTAGTAACTTTGAATAATATCCTATATGAAATACAGTAAACATATAATCTCATATACCAATAAACATGGAAAATATTAAATTGTATTCAAGTATACTAGGTCAAATGGAGTTCATATTATACATAAATCAGCGTAGGAGGCTAATTGAATGTGTCACACCATATTAGCTGCTATTATAAATGACGCGAAAATAATTAAGCAATGAGGACACGATAAGGACACTAACTAACAAATTTGAATTTATATAACCGTTTGGAGAAGTAACTTTTCTGTTCCTGAACACCATAAGAAAGAGGTTAATATTGTTCATAAAAATGTAGAGGTACCTATCTTAAATTGCCCATCAATTCTGGAAAGCATAATTTAATTAGTGTATATAATTAACTTTTACAATAAAACCATATTTTACGAAAAACATCAATCAAATTGTAAACACTAATTAGTCAAATTCCAGTTTCAAATTCATCTTGTCCAATCCGTCATCCAGAAAAAGAAGTTCTTATCCGACTCAACTCAGAATAATAATAGATTATTTCTTTGACTAATTGCACAGATGAGCAATGTACAGTGCAGTTTTGGATAAGAGAGATTTCGGAATATGTATGTTATAAGAAATTACAGATTGTGTATGTATGTTATAAGCGAGATTAAATATTGTGTATGTATGTTATAAGCGAGATTAAATATTGTACGTGTATGTATGTTATAAGAGAGTTTTAGACCAATGAAAAAATGTCATGTTGCACCCTTGTAAGTTAAATTTTTGACCAATCAGATTGAAGTAAGCACAATTTTTACTTTATAAGGAGGATTGTGAGTTGTTGATTTCATTCTCATTCATTACGAGCTCTCTCATCATGGTTGTCTCTCGGTCGGTCTATACTACTCCCTCTACTTCAATGGCTTCTCCTTCAGCTTACATTATCGAGGCGACGTTTCAGCCTATAATTTCGCCTATCGATGTGGGTCCTCAACCTGTGTCCAGTCTCAGAAGAAATCTCTCCACTTTATTGACTTAAATCCTCTACGGGCTCAACTCTCCTGTTTATGAGCCCCATCTTCACTAATCCGAAGGTTGCTGTTAACGTTAAAGTTCTGGATTATATCAAGACCTTATAAATGTGTGGTGACGAAACGCGGGACCATCTTGCCTCAAACATTGGATGGGTTGGAGACACAGGCGTTATTGAAGCTTTTCACATTTTTTTCTCCAAACCGAAGGATGTTCCAGGTCTACCAAAATTTCTGACAGATATTTTTCTGTGCAGTCCTGGATTGCGACCAACTTTACGGGAGAATGCGGAAATTTACTGGGCAAAGCTGGTATGCAATGCTACTAGGTTCAATTGGGTTGATAATTCTGTGCAGATCAAGGATATTGGTGTGGGGAAGTATTAGTTTCTACTACGTCTCAACGGGATCTATATCGGACAGCACGGAAATACTGGCGAAGTAGCGATTTTAACTTATCCTAAATTCAAGTCCGTCATCAGACAATCGAGGGTGCGAAAACCTACTCCACCTTTCTAATGAGCGATAAAGAGGTGGACAATAATGCTCAACCTTCCGAAGATGTCTCTATAATGTCGGGGGACTTATCAAGCTTGCCAGATATTCTCCTTGTGTCTAAAAACTTCAATATTCTTCGGAAGACTTCGGAAGCTACTCCTCCTCCTCAGGCTTCCTACCAGTTAAGGATACAGAATTAAGTGCGCGGACTTCCAAAAGTGATACTCTCCACACGCCTATTTTTCGAAAATGAATCGACTCAACGATTTTAAGACCATATATATACAGCAAACCTTACCTAATCAGACTGAATATTGTAATCATAATAAATGTTGTACTATGTGTGCTATTTGTCTAACCTATTAAATGATTTGCTCCACTCCCTTTCAATAAGGGGTGTTCTAATATTCTTTTTTTCTTTTTCATAATTATTTGTCGGGATAGTTAGAAGGAGAAACGAAAAAAAGTTTATCTATGTTAAAGAATAGTATATTTTATCAGTACTCCTGTAGAGTTTACCGAAGCGATAGTCCAACAGTATCATTTTGGATACATTAAAAATGAATAAGAAATAATTACTAAAATATAAAATATATAGTCCAGATTGGATTTCAGCCCATGATCTTTGAATTAATAATTCGACGCTCTAACCACTGAGCTACTCGACTAATACATATTTACAGTCTTTTTATTAATCATATAATAGAGTAGAAAGATTCGGATTTCGTGAAACTTTGTCAGCCAGCTTAAGTTTTAAAAGTCTATCACAGATTTTTTAGAAATTTACCTCATTTAGAGTACAAAATTTTAATTCATGAAGAAGGTCGGAGGTCCAAAATTCAACAAATATTGCCCCATAAAGTTTATGCTAGAAGAATAGTTTTTCCACAATTTCGTCCAGTGTAGGTTCCTCCCAAGATTCCATTTATCAGCTCAACGAGTGCACTCTCAAGCAATAAGTCGTGTATCATCATCTTCGTATTAGATAAGAATAAATCGCTTCTATTGGGAATATCCAGCAGTTGGGGATTTTCGATAGGATAAAGAAAGATCATGAAACTGTGTGCAATTGTTCCATCAACTGGTCGCATTCTCTAGAGAGTCATTAATTGTGAGCAGGAGTTTTCCTGTAAAGTTTACTCCCGCAATAAAGTAATCATGTGAGAGAGTATCAAACGCTTTCTCCATTTCACAGCTAAGGAGTGGGGATTCAGACCAGGTCTTTGCGAAAACATAGAATTCGACCATATTTCTAACAATAATGTCTTTAAGTAGAACAGTATCAATATTCTGATTAGACTTGCCTCGCAAGAGTTCATTCGATACAATATCTAGGAGTTGGGAGAGTGTGGAACCTAATACCCTCCTGCCCATTACTCCTTAATTGACCAATCAGAATCAAGTGTGTGTAGTTAATATTTTAACAGGGTAAGGTGCGGAACCTATTTCCACACTGCCCCCTGCCCCCCTGCCCCCCTGCCCCCTG
>JAUZNC010058791.1:0-10897 GCA_034780395.1 Vannuccia rotundouncinata
AAATTTTGTTCTGAAAGTGATGAAAGTCGTTATACAATCTTTGATAGACTTTTAAAACTTGAACTGGACGATAAAACGTCATGTAATACAAATCTTTCTACTTTATTATATGGCAAATAATTATGCTGAAAAAATGTATTAGTCGAGTAGCTCAGTGGTTAGAGCGTTGAACTAATAATTTACAGGTCGTGGGTTCGAATCACACCTCGACTATAAATTTTATTAATTATTTCTTATAAATTTTTCAAGTATCCGAAACGACTGTGTTGGACGATTATGGACTATCGCTTTACTAAACACTACCCCGAAGTACTGAGAATTTTGTATATTGACTATATCTTTATTAAAATATATTATTCTTTATGAACATTTGACTTTTTCCCATTCTAACTATAACATGATATAAAATAAATATAAAAAGATGAAACAATATAAGAATAGCGTTTATTGAAAGGCATTTAAAAGGGGTATGACAAGCTGAATAAACATGAGAGTATAATAATATAAAAGTATAATAGTATTTTAGAAGAATAAACTGATTAAATATGAATAATTATAAAAGTGTACAACATGTATTTTTATCAGTACGTAATTTAAATATAGGCAAAGGCTGATCTAGTCTTTATGGGGTGTATTTGTAAAAATATAGTTTCTATACTACCGTTTATGGTTGGGATTGGGTTGATTTGTCCAGATTTATTGGGAGAGGAAGAAGGGGGAGACGGAGCTTTGGCAACACACGCTTCGTCTTCCTCTTCTTGGGAGCAGGTCGAGGGCATTCGTACACCGTCGGCGGTAGTGTTACAAATTCGCCTGGGATGTCGAAGGGTTGATTATTCTCTATATTTTAAAAATCATTATTCATCAGACAGGTATTGATAGCTGCATCTCCTTCGACGGCCTCAAAGCGAACCTGGACCATGGATAATTTGAAACTTGCAACATAACCTGTAGAGCCGTGCTGTCCCATATAAATGCAGTTGCAACGGAGAACCATCTGATAGCGGCCAGCAGTCATGTCCTTTATACACATAGGCTCACCAGCCCAATTAAATCCAGTAGCTTGTCGACACCATCTTCGCCCAAAACATATCGGAATTTTCTCTAAACGTTGGACGAAGACTGGGGTTTGAATTGAAGGAGTCTCTGATCGTTTTGGGTAGGTGGGTTCTCCGGGTTTTCGAGAAAATGAGAAAGCTTGTTTGTTGCTTGAAATTCAATATATTGAAAGTTTCCTTTCAGATGGTCACGAGATTCACCATCAATTGTCTCCAACGTTGTAGGATAGCCCAAAACCTGATTGTTCACAAGTCCCTTAAAATTTACGAATATGGGACTTGTGAACATCACGAAGGATCCGTCTTCACATCTGAGATCGATAAAGTTTAGGCTCTTCTCTTGATTCCTTATTATGCGAAGTGGACCCACCTTGAGATTAGGAATCAACGGAAGCCATGTTGGATGGATTATAGTGTTGTTGCCAGCCATTGCGTAGAGAGAAGATGATGATGACGTTGAGAGAGAGAGACTGTAGACTGTTGCGACGTTGAGAGAGACTGTAGACTGTTGCGACATTGAGAGACTGTAGACTGTGAAACGACTGTAGGTGGACCATAGACTGAGAGAGACTTGATCGAAAACTGGAGATGAAGAGACTGCTGACGAGGAGACGACCGACTGTGAGCTCTGAAGAAATGGGAATGAAAACAGCTACTTAGACACCTCCTTATATAGCATAATACTCGAGGCTAGGTGCAAGAGCTTTGAAATTACTAGGCGAGATGCAAGGCTTTGTTGACGGAGAACAATTGGGGGGCTAGATATAACCCTTCCATACTACTGCCACGCTTATAATATAAATGTTGAGCAAAAAAATTTGCTCACTGTTTATAGTGGGCAAAATATTTCTTAAATAGGGTTCTACTATAGAGTGAGCAAAAATGTTTCCTTTCCATGTTTTTTGCTCACTACAATTAACAATTTAAATTTATTGATTGCTACAGAGTAGAATAAACGTATGCTAATAGCCCCAAACTTTTTTATAAATTTAAGGCAAAGTTATAATTTGAATTTCATAGTCATAACGACCGATTCAAAACGTTACACTTAATATATCATTTACACTTAATGAACATATGAAAAAATAATTCATGTTTACTGTCACATTACTATGAAAAACTAATTCATGTTTCTGTTTACTTATAAATTTAATACAATGCAATTGGCTTACGGAATTCTTTGGCTCACTCATTTATAGTATAAGCTTGGCATAAAACGTTTAAGCGCACTCGAATTGACTTCATTGCACACTTAAATTTATATGCTCAATTGGCCTTCGGCCGCGTGATCAAAAAATAGTCAATTCTCGTGGCATAATATAATATTTTTAGATATCTCTTAATAATTTCAAAGTGATTTGGTTTTATAGAAATGTATATCTTTTCAAAAGTATTATTTTAAAGTCGGCATACTTTAATATAGACATATTTTAGAAAATATCTAATATAACTTTAAACATTATGGACATTTGCTTTGCTAACGGATTTACTTCATAAAATCTACTTTATTTACACAATCTTAGTAACAAGATATATAAAAATATAGATATTATTTAGTTATTTTTTTTACTATACTGAACAAAATCAATGTATCGATTCACTTGAAAAACAGTAAGGCTGGAAAATGTAAAGTAAGTCTTTAATTTTATTTTGTTCAATTTTATTCTGTTGGATCAAGATCAATAATCGGGAGCATGTGAACAATTGACTGACCAGGATAATCACCTTTCGAAACATCTGTCATGTACCCTGACCAACCAGGTCTAGTTTTAAGAGCAACATTCGACGTGAACTTGGATTCATGCCAGAGCAGATCTAACTGCACATCAGGTGGCATGGTACACTGAGACTGTTGGCGGATTTGTTCAACAGACTTAAAGCTGAGCTTTGATAGACCAGAACATTCAGGAGCGCAATACGTGACAATAGCTATTCCCTTGTTAATAATTCTAATAATTAATTATTTAATAAGACCATGATTTGTTAATTACAAGACATACAGTTGGCGATTTTGTTTACCCTACCCCTTAAAATAATGCTAATTTCTGATGCGAAACCGTTTTACTTAAATCAAAATAAAAAAATTTCCCCAAAAGCCTCAGTGTGAAGCTCTGGGGATGTTATCCTACAGACAATTCTGCTTCGAATGATACCAAATTTGATACCAAATGATGATACCAAAAATGATACCAAAGCTGCGGTATATTTTTTGAAGGTAGGCCTATTTTGAGCTATCTCGTCCGGACTAAATACAAAGTATAGATATATAATCTCTATAATTTAGACTTCGAATTAGAAATATCGTTTGATTTTTTCGTACTAAAAATAAAGAAAAAAGTTCGATTGCTAAAATTGTTGAGGGGAGTTGAATGATTTATTTTATATTGGGAACGTAAAGAGACTTAGGACGAATTGATATCCGAATGTTATGATTTTTATCCGTGTAAGTAAATATTATAATGTATTCGATTGTGAGTATGAATAACAATACTATATAACGCTAAATTAATTTATTCATTCTTATAAAACTGTTTAGAAACTTTATTAAAAAATAATTTCAATTGCATATTTAATAATTTTTAAACTTGATTATGTTACACAGTCAATATTAATTGTTATCTAAAAGAAGAACACATAAACGCTCTTCTCTCTGTGATAAAATTAAACGCTAACAATAAAAGCAAAATAAAGGTAAATAAAAAATTATAAATAGTGCTGTAAATAAATTTTGTTTTATTGATTGTAAATTTTTAATGAGTATAAACATAAAATACTGTTTTCAAATACATAAATTTAATTTAAACTTCTCATTTAATTTAAATTTAAATGTTAATACAGCATTTACTCTGAGATTAAGTTAGATTATAAATATATATGGAAGTGTAATATTGCTGTTTTCTTCAAATAAATAATTCACTTAAATATTGATTCAACATTCATCTGGAAATCTTCCAACACAAAGTATTTTTGCTTTTAATCTGAAAATACATGTAGAGTGACTTAAATAAATTAAACGAACTTATGGTTTATTCATTAGTCAATTATTTTCTACGTCTTTTTAGTTATATGGTGAAAAACAATATTTTATTGAGATTTGTTTAGCATAAAATGTAAAATTTTCAGCATAACTACATAGTAAAATATAAAACAATGTTATTAGCCTATACATTTTATTCATATTATAAATCTTAAAATTGTTTAATATTAAATGTCTTTAAATTGATGCAAATTGTTGGCAACTTTCAATTATGTTGCATAAGTGTTTCCCACTATTAAAACGTAAATTGACCATTTATTTGTACTATATAAATGATTGCAACGCCTTTTAGAAACGATAACAAAGTTATTCAATATGAAAGTAAGTAAACTGTAATATGTTTTACTTTAAATTAATGTTTTAAATTAAAAATATATAATTTACCACGATATATTCACATGATTGAAAATATAAAATATATCGTATTTAATTTACACATATAATGTTATATTTTATCTTGAGTAAAAATAACAATAATTAGATCAATTAATTTATTTTTTAATGTGTATATACATGGTCGGCGACGCCATTTTTATATTGGGGGGGGGGGGCTACAATCATGCCACCCAAACACTTTTTACCCGACAACATATCATAATATCTCCAAAAAAGTCTTTTATTTTTAAGCTATATAAATAGAAGTCCCTTACTTTACTATTATCGATATTATACGATAAAATCCATTAAAGATGCAAAACAAAAATCACAATTACATTGATTGAACAGAAATCTTTACTAGTATTTTGTCAAAAACTGGGTAAAAAACCGACAGCCACTTAATTAATTAACTTACAATCATAAATTATTGGGGGGGTCTTGCGCCCCCCCCCCCCTAGCCCACCCGCCAGCGTCGGCCATGTATTGTGTTTGACTAAGCAAGCATAAGTTACAAAACAATTACATCATATTAGTTTAGTGTTATAAAATGTTTCAACAAACGGAAGCAATTATAATGCAGTAGTTAATGTAAACCCAAGCAAAAATGGAATAAAATATCACAAATCACAAGTAGGTAGGTATATGCAGTTACATTTTATTCTATGTTTGCATGCAGGGCTATTACTTAATTTTAAATTAAAAAAACATAAATTATTGATTGAATTATTTCTATACCATATAATGTTATAGTAAATTGCTTTCATATTTTATTTTCGAAATTCTTGTATTCAATGTACTATGTTTAGATATATAATCAATTAATAAAAAAAATGTAATTTATTTTGGCTCTCATTTGTCAGATCACGTTTCTTTTCGCTGTAATTCTCCTTTTTGGTGTGTTGGTGACGTCATCAAAAACGGATCAGAACGAGAAATGTAACGTGGAATATAAAACGTGTTCCCAACCATGCATGGATATGACAAGGTACATGAGAGCTATGAGTTGTGCTAAAAAGTGTGGGAGACAATTCTATGGATGCCTTATGACAACTATGTAGTATATATCTGAGTATATCTGATTATTCTACTGTTATTCAATATCACAAGTAAAACTCATTATTGAAATTAAATGCACTAACAAGTATTAACCATTTATTTCATTATTCTTTTTATTAAAAAAAATATTTGGGAGTACTTATAAAAAAATATAGCTTGAGGTATAAAGATCAAAATTTTAATTTATTTGTATAATTGCCATAATTTAAATATTTTTAAACAATTGTAACTTGCGTTTAAAAATAAGTAAGTTGAAGTCTTTTAGAATTGTATTCAAGATTTTTAGATATAGATCATAATCGGCCTTTAATTTTATTTATAAGCAAATTCTTTCTTACCTTTTTTCTCTTTATTGACATTTCTTTGAGGTTGACCACTCTCACTGTATAAAATTTAATTGTTCAATTGAATGATATTTCATGATTAAATATTTCCTATTGTTTCTAATTAATTAAAATTATAAAATATTTATTGCTTATAAAGTTAACGGTTAACGGTTACATATAAAGATTATTTGAAAATTATACGATATTCGTGTGAACATTTTCGAAATGACTTCCTATAAATACATAATTTAAATATTTTATTTTAAAATGGCATAAGAAATGTCATAAAATGTCGCACTCTTGAAATACTTGCAATATCTATAGACACGTGCATGGGTGTAGCCAGGTTTTTGTATGGGGGTGACCAAATCAAGATACGGAAATAAAAAATCAAGCTACATGGCACTATTATATACATTTATTTTTATAATGCTCATTTTATACATGCATATTCCAAACAGAGTTTTTACACAATATGTATCATATACAGTAGGTAAATAGTTGCTTTTTTATTGTTAATGTAACTTCATTATGGCTTTAATAAATTTTGAAATGCTAATCGCCGGGAGTGTAATGTGAACACACATGAAGACCATAATCGATGACTTCTAACGCTTCCACAATGAAAACAAAAGATTGGTAGAAATGTTGATATGCGCGCAGTGTGACGTTTGGCCTGTCTTGTTTTGCAAATATCGATGATTGGCTTTTTTAGAGAAGGATGATCTTGAACTCCAAATTTGACTAACTTCTCCAACAAACCACTTCTCTTTGGGCTGTATAAAAAGAAATTCAAACATGACTTCATTCGATCTAATACATTTCAAATGGAGGGTAATGAGCAGCATTTACCTATAACAAGGTTTAAGCAATGGCCTAGCTATTGCAATGAGTGTAAACTGCAAGTGGAGATTCCTTTTAGATGATTGCTTGTACATCCACTTTCGAAGAAGACATAATTGCAGCCCTGTCATACTCTTGGCCCTTGATATTCTTCGGATCCAATTTTAAATTATCAAGGACTTCAAGAATTTCCTTACCAATTGATGCCCCTGTTATCCGTTCTGAATAAACATATTCAGAACAGCATAACATAGTTATTTTAACCACTTAGCGCCTAAATCAGAACAGAGAAACATAAAGTCATTCCATCAGATCCTAATCTATACTTGCTGTGGCCTGATATCTATCCATGAAATTCATAAAAACATACAGCACTAAAAGGTATAGTTTTAACGCATTATGCATAGTTCTATGACGAGTATAGGCGCCTAGGGGTTAATAAAATTATATGCCACAAATGTATAAATTGGTAAACTACCAAATCTCATGCCAAATATGAATGTGATGGAAACAAAACGAATATGATGGAAACTCTATAGGGTGACTTATCACCGAAAAAATTCTTAGAGCGGAACTTGGGTTTGACGTGAAAATATTTAGATATATATTAGTATAAATAATATATTTAAATAGCAAGAATAGTATAATATAATTGATAAAATACTAAAATTTATAAAAACCCGTTAATTACGCTAAAATAATAGTTTTTATTTTAAACCGAAATTAAATTTAAAAGTTTTTCTAAAATTAAAAAAATGATATTTTTAATTTATACAATCACTAATATATCAAACAAATATTATTCCTTTATCAAAGCAATTTTTTGATTTTCTAACCGTGAATATAAGACGCTATTAAATTTACTTTTAAACTGTCGGATAGATTTTATTCATATAAAAACCTATTAGATTGACTTTTCAAACCGATGGATAAACTGTTGGATAGATTTTATTAATATAAAAACCTATTAGATTGACTTTTCAAATCGTCAGATAAACTGTCGGATAGATTGTAATCAAATAAAACCTATTAGATTGTTTTTATATGATTACAATCTATCCGACAGTTTATCCGACGGTTTGAAAAGTCAATCTAATAAATTTTTTTATTTGAATAAAATCTATCCGACAGTTTAAAAATATAATTTGTCTGATAATAACTGTCGGATAAGTTACACAGGTATAAAAATACCATTTATATTTAATCTATGCACAATAGAAATACGAAGCAAGTGTGGGATAAATATAGATATTAATATGTAGGTATTTAATATTTCAATTTCAGATATAATTGAATTAATATTGCACCAATTTATAAATACGTACGATTGAATAAATAAAACATTATTTTATCAATAGGTATATTAGTATACTAATATAAATTATGTTTACAAGTTTCAAAATTTTTAAGTATTCTGTAAAATTACTCCTTTAAGCAGTTGGTAAATACATCAAGACATTTGAAAATGCAATCATCTTGTTCGTACGAAGGTTTCATTTCGCTGCACTTGACATTACAAGGTTTGGCTCGGTTGTCACATTCAGCGATATCTAGAGCATTTGTCGATGCCAACATCATCAACAGTACAAGAATAGCAACAATCAGAAGCGTCAACTGAATAAGAGAAATAACTCATTATATATAGTATTATTTGTTGAAAGCAATCGTCAAATCAAAGATCGGTAAAAAATGCTTCTCTATAATTAATTAAAATATGAACAGATATATTAATAAAACATATTTGTACATTATTAATACTATACGAGTTTAATATACTTTTTATAAATGTTATCATAAACCTTTTAATATATATATTTGTATGAAATATCTTTATATTAATTAATTATAATTTATACATTCGAATATGGAATACACCTATAAATTTAAAATACATTTTAAACTGTATAATCTATAGGAGAATTTTTTAAGAAGATTTTTAAAATGTTGGAGCAATATATTGCCAAACTTTATAATGACATTTGGCCAATTAAAAAAAATTGTCCCTTTTGGCTAGTGCAACAAATCGTTTTAACATCCAATTTTCTACTTATATGTAAACATAAATTAATAAACTCATACTACTGTTATTTGCTATATTATATAACTGTTAAATCCAAAATTGTACCGTTAAATTACACATTTTAAAAATATCATTGGTTTGAAATATACGTGTATAACATTTAACTATACACATATTATACGTAGTCATATGTATTTATAAATTATATATTGAGTTCCGAATCCATGGAATCAACACATTTCTACCAATTGATTTAAAATTTAACATACACATACAAAATACAATTTTCTAGGATGCTGTCTTATTATAGCTCAATTAGGATCAAGCCTAATCCCCAACAATGCCCAAATTTAGTTTTTTTTAAAGTTTCTGATTAAAGTTTAATTGATAAAATACACTGCTCAATCGCACTGAATACTACTGCATATTGAGAATAAATAGTAATTTACTAATTGTTTATTCTCGACAATCAGCAATAAAAATAGCATAAATTTAGATAGATACCTGTCTTCGTAGCTTATTATGTCAAACCGAAAACTCTTTTTTTAATCAGCGCTTCTTGTATCGGTAATATTTTGAAAATCGTTAACCATTTTGTCTTTTGTCAAATATTTCGATAAAAAATGGTCTAAAATGAAATGACTATAAATCAAAAACCACAAAGTTCAATAAAATAAAATATTGGCAAAAGATGAGCCAGTGTCTAGTTTATTTGTTTAAAATTTAGATGCAATCGGAGCACCTTACATTTTTTGAAGATCTGAAAATTTTTGAACATTTTAAATTTTGGCAATATTTTGGAGTTTTGCAACGAAACGTTAATATAGGGTCTTTTCTATTAACAGTAAAGCTAGAAATTTTCGAAACTTTTTGATGCAATTTAGAAATTAACAATATGTCTTAATTGAAATTATTATGAACTTACTTTCATTTTGAAGTAATCTTTTTTTCAAAACTTTGTTACCGTATTCTACCGTCCTATATATATGTAGTTGACTAAGACCGATTTTTACTGCATGTATTGTTTATTGAACCTAAGTGGTTTTTAAATAGATATAATTAGTATTTCCTTAATTGTACACATAACATGTTTGCATTTCAATTATTTCACAAAGAAAATTTATTTTTGTAGAAGCTTTGTTCTAATTGTGAGTAAACATAAAACGTTTGCAGCGGAATTTTGACTTGTATAGCCTAAATTTTGAAAAAGATTTTAATCAGCTTTGTATAAACACTTGTGTGTTTTCAACAAACTTATTCTATTTCCAACATATATAATAGTTCAAACAATAGTTGTGTGAAATCATTCTTAACCAAAGAAATAGACTCAGTAAGCACCTGTTATACCAAGAACAACCACATCTATAGTCAATACTATAGAATTGCAAGGTTACCTATTAAGTGAAATAATGACGCTTATCCCACACTTCCATCGTATTTCTATTGTGCACAGATTAAATAAAAATGGTATTTTTATGGCTATTGAATACGGCTCAATATTTTCAATGAGAAATATCATTGATCATTGAATACGTCTATGGAATACGGAATAAAAATTATTTGGATATTTGAATCTGTAAATCAATATATTTATTGCAACTTTTTAATAATGTTTTCAATGAATATTGACAATTCCTATTTTAATATGGAGATTGTTTTAGCTCACGATAATACAATGACGGCTTCTCAAGAAGCAATTAAAAACTTCAACACAGAAAATGCAAATAAAAAAATTGTTGCTAAATGATTTGAAGTTTTATTATTAACTCTAATTCTAATTAATTGTATTATTAAAATACGTTTGTTTATTTGATATTTTTGAATAGGTTCTTATTTCATTATGTGGGATAAATATTTTATTACATTGATGGCTTTGTTGAATACTGAAATATTTTCAGTAATCAACAAAGCCATCAATGTAATAACGAATAGTATATTACACAGATTTTGTTAATAAGGGGATTAAAATCGATATATAATATTTTTATTTAATATTAAATAGACAATATTTTTTATCTATGGACCTTACAAATTAATAAAATACCTATATCGTTATAGTTAGCACAAATCTGAAAATTGTTTTGTAAGATCTAATTGTTTTGTACACTTTTTGCCATTTTGGCTAATAATTATTAATAATTGTAAATATAAAATATATAAATACAAAATAAATACCTAA
>JAUZNC010058792.1:0-10897 GCA_034780395.1 Vannuccia rotundouncinata
ATGTCAGTTAACGATAAGTTAACTAAGTTATTATCAGTGCAGACATGTTTCCACCGAAGTAACTCAGTGCAGAAGATGGAAGAGCTTGGGAAAATATTGTTCCACTTGGTGAGCTGGATGTGTGCAAGATCTTTGACTTCATTGTCATTTTTAGATGAAATTAGTTGAGGCAAATGTGTACACATCTCATAATGCGCTCTCTTGTCAATATGGAAACGTGTTTTCAACTCTGAAATAACAATATTGTGGAATGGTATTGCAATATGTGGCTTAGATTATCTATTTTTGTACAAAATCAACTAAAGTAAAAATATAAAACATTCGCGCAAAAGGCGTCACCCCCCCCCCCCACCTCTTTCCTAAATCCGGCCCTGTACTCTTATGTATTTATCTTATTTACTCTTTATATATAACGAGAGGAATTATTAAATTATTAAATTATCAATTTATATAATTGTTAAATATTTTGTCTATTTTACAATATTATATTAAATTAAAGCGGAGTGTCTATATGGATCATATTATGTTATTTGTTTATCAAATGAAATCAAATCAAATGGGGTGATTGTATATATTCTTTGATAGCTAACTTTACTATTCTAAACAGTAATCTGCTTTAAAAATTATTTATGATTTTATCTCTTAATCGTATACCCATTTTATATATTTTTAATATTGTTTAGTCAACACTTAACGAAGCAAATAATCAAACAATTACAAAATGTTAAAATAACACTAGTATGCACTTCATTTTGTATTATTCTTTGGTTCTATGTAATTTACTTCTATAAAATCAACTTTTTTTATGATGCGTTTTGTATTGAAATTTATTTAATATCAATAATTTGTATGCTTGAATCTTTTTAAAAATTTTCGTGAAATAGAATTGCAAACAACTACCTTTGACTTCTAATCATTAGTTGAGTATAATTCAACGATTACGAATGTATCATTTCGCCTGACGTTTGTTATAACTTTGAAGGATGTATTAGATCATTTGTATTAACTATAATGGTGCGAATTAATGTTCTTAGTTCTTATACTATACGTATACCTCTTATATAGTTTTAAATATACTATTTTAAAATACTTTTAATTTTCTATATACTATGATCAATCGATCAATCTATCTTATTATTATTGGAATTATAATTTAACTTTTCTTATATTATTATTTTCATAATATAAATACGCATTCATTATTTTTTGGTAAAACAACACATATTACATTTATAAAGTCATGGTTGAATGCGATATTTAAAAAAAGATTTTCTATTTAGAATAAACTGCACAAAATATTTTACAACAAAATTATATTTCATATAGTATTACATTACTTTTTTGGAATATTCAATTTGAAATAGTGAATAAGGCACAGTGAGATGATAGAAAATATTTCGAGATATCAAGTTATCATTTAAGTCAAATTTAATTTAAATGTTTTCAATTGTTTTTTTTACGAATAATTAGTGTAATAGGAAACTTTATGATTTGAAATTGTATGGGGTTTAACATGTGTAAAGTTTTATTATTAATTTAATCATGCTTAATACTTATACAAACATTTTAAAAATAATATTATAAAATTATCGTTATTTTATTGTTAGCTATAATGACACTGTTTTTATTTTTCAAGACTTTAGAGTATTTAGCGCATCTTCCAATCTTGCCCTCGGAAAACCAGTGTTTTCTAATATTCCAAATTCAGCGGTTGAAATTCAGAACACGCTTGATGGAGATTACTCAACGATATTCTCCAAAAGAGTTTGCGGTTCATACTACTTGGAAGTAGACTTACTTACAAACTATTATGTCGTTCTTGTACATGTCAAAGCGTGTCAGTTTTCCTTTGCAAATACCACTGCGCAAATATCTGTAAGCCTTTGAATCTGTACAAAAAAATAAAAATCACTGTTATTCATTTAAAAATAGTGGCTTATCAATTCCTAAAGTTGATATAGCGATCAGTATCAAGTAGATAATATAGTATAGGATTATGTTTATAAAATAAAATCGCAACCTTTAATAATTTTTTTATTAATTTTATTGGTGAACGTCCTTTTTATTTTATTAAGGTTCGCTCAAAAATATCCTCACCTAAAACATATGACTCCATTACAAGATCCCCAGAATTAAACTGGATCATAAAATCTGAGGTCAGATATCTTCGGATCAATCAAGGGAAAGGACAGTGTATAATTTGTTTGGCTGAGATGGAAATCTTTGGAATTGAAAATGAAGGTGAACTTTACATACGTTTTGTATAAATCAATAAATTTCAAATAGTTATTTTTTTAAAAAAACTTAACAACTTATATGAGAGGATAAAAACAAAAAAGAAAAAAGAAAAATATTACTTTCTCTGTATAAAATAGTATTGTTAGATACTAAAGTTAATATACAATTCTTAAGCATTGCTAGTTTACGATTGCTTCGTGTGTTTGTGAAGTAACGGCATCCAAAATATAACATTTTTATATAGTACGTACTTAGAATATAAGGAATACTAATTTTTACATAAATATCGAATTAAACACAGTGAGTTAAACAAATATAAATATGTTTATCAAGGATAGTTCTCAAAATGTCCACCATTCTTATTAATACACTCATTGATTCTGAACTGGACAGATCGGCACATTGTTTGGCACAAATCTCTGTCCTATTTGTAATTGTAACTGATGCTATTTGTAATTTCCATCTTGAGCTGAGAAATATAGTATAAGGATATATAAGTACAAACCACAGCCCTGTATATCGATTACATGCCAAATTGCTGATATATTTTTTATTTTCTAAGTCATTTAATTTCACCTTATCCATTTATAGAATATCATGAAATAATAGGAACGGAGTCTGTTCCACTAGTATCATCACCTTCACATGAAAACATCGAGTTTAATATCGATCGCGATCGCACTAAGTCGAACGATTTGGTAAAAGCTTGTAATAATTTGCTCACTTATCCATCCGGAAATTTTGTTAATTGGAAAATATCTCTTGATCAAGATTATCAAATCAGTTATTTAACACTACTAGGACAAAAACCACTTCCGAAAAATATGAACCATTCAGATTTCATTATAAATATTACTATCAAAGTAAGCTTCATTGATTCCTTTTTATATTCGGTACTTTGGTAACTTTTGTTTCGTCTAAAAATTGAGTTCATATGTTGCGAATCCAAATTAAAAGCGATTAAAAAAAACTATTAAATTTTTTAAAGTGGCCTTTCAATTAAGATTAAAAAAATACATAACATTTATGTAAAAGTGATGTTACCAGTATGACATTCTTTAATATTTAGTACCTATTAATGAAATTAATTTTATTTATTCAGATAAGTACAATTCTTAAAATCTCATATTTTCCTCGTCGTTCTTGAAATTCGTTCTTTTAATTTCTAATTTGAATATTTATACATGTTATTATTTTGAAATCGTGAAATTATATTCCAACGAATATGCTCACAATAATGTTGATTAAAATTTAGCTTCTTCAAAGGTCAAATATGTGGAAAATTTATTTCCACAAACGGAAATTAAAACAGTTCTGGAAAATCATTCTCTTGTATTGTCGAGGTTTTGCTAAGACTTTAAATTTAAAATTTACTAAGATGTCTGATATTTATTTGTGTGACATTATCTTATATGCTTACAAAAGTGGTAATTCTCAAATAAGTAAGTGTTTAGAAAATATCAAATCTATTATAAATATTTTTAACTATCTCACTTGTTTTATTAATGTTATATATTATATGGAATACATATTTAAATTTTTAAATTTTAAATACTAATTATTTTATTGAAATTTTCGCTGATACTCGTTTCCTTATTATAATATACATAAATATAGCCTATTTCATAATTATTGTAGATATACAAGATGGAGTTAATGGTAAGTAGTATAAACTATTCATATATTTGATGTTTAATTGGTTTATTGATAACTATAGCGATACATTTTTTTGTTTAATGATCTGTTATGGCATAAGCTTGTTTTAATTTTCAAAATATTAGGAAAGCTATACATTCCAACAATACGCAATTTAATATTAAATGAAGAAGGTATATCGTTGGACTTCTCCTTATTTGACTGGGACTATTCCAAAATGTCGAATAAATGCTCTCCAATTCTTAACGGCAACACGACAGAAGCTACTGGGAAATCTCTTCCTGGTCTTGAAATGGATTTAGGCAGTTATTATGCTCTTTTTAAAGTGGTACTTCACTTTACTACAAGTGGGGCTGCTACAACCCTTTGCAGCATGATTGTGCTTGTTGGTATGTCAAGAGACCACCTGGCAACCTTGGGTTACAGAGATAAAAGTACGATTTACCGCCGACAACAGATTACCTTTCCAGGATGGGAGAACTTAATAGTCCGTTTCTTCAAGTTACAATTTGATGAGAGGATGGGTCGATTATTTCTCTGTGAAATTGAAATATATGCAGTTCCTCAAGGTTGGTATCATTTAAGTGTCATGAAATTTAAGAGTTAAGAGTTACAACAATAGTAGTTTCCATATTTCAAAAACGGTATTTAAAATATATTTTGTTAATTTAAGATACAAATATACTTTGATTGATTAAACTTTGATGTTTGAAAATTTAAATTGCAGTTATATACATTAATTAAAGATTCATTAATAATACATTTAAATAATTTAATTATTTTTTTTAAATTATTGATTTATTACTGTTCTTTAAAATGTTATAAGCTTGAACCCTATCCATACCATGCCTTTTCGTCTTTCACATACCGAGGGAGGGGGAGCTCATTTGGGTCTTCAACGCCCGCCTCCCCCCCCCTTCCGAATATAATTTTCCAGTTCCATGCGCATAAAAGTTGTCATGATGATAGTCAAGGATGTTTTTTTGGTAGATTATGTAGCAAAATATTTGGAAAAATTAAACAAAAAATTTTTTGAGGCAGATCAAATTTATCAAAGGTTAATTACTTGTTATTGTGTCACGTAATAATTTGATTATATCACCTATAATTATTATTTTAATTTGATTCTGACTGGTGTTGTTATCAAGTGGATTGGCAGACCTACCGCGTGGAATCCTACACCGAAGGACATCACTACTCTCCCATCGCAACCATGTACCAAGAATTCTCTTCACTACTCCAATGTAAATGTTCCCATCTTAAGGACAGAAACACAAAGGACTCAAACTTCCTTTGGATTGAAGTAAATCTCAGAAAATTGGTTCACATCAAACATATTATTCTGATTCTCAGTAAGATACCTCAGAATATACTGGTGCAGATCGCCGACAAACCTCGAAATTTTCGAACTGTCTTCGTTGGAAGAAGAATTATTTATCGAGAAATAATATCACCAAATTTCCTTCTAGGGAAGCATATTAGGTTAGAGTCCATGTCTGATGAAAACCTCATATTATGCCGAATAGAAATACTGCAATCTATTATAGGTAATTATATTGACAATGTTATGGTGTATTTTTAAAAATATATTTTGACATATTTCCGTCTAAAATTAATATAAAAAACAAATAATTTTGTTTTTTGCATAGATGTATTCAACATTGGTAAGAACTTTTATATTATTGAATAATCAAATAATTAATTTTGTTTATATAAATAAAAGCATTTTTTTTAAAATGGAGTTTATCATAAAATATATTTTCTAATAAAAAAACTTTATTTTTAATATAGATACCCTTAATTTGTATTAATTCACTCAATAAATGACCTCGAATTACAACGAATCTGTTGTATTTATATTTCTGTATATTTAATATTTATATTTCAGTTTATTTATATATAAAACATTTTAAATTATATTTTTTTTATTATTTCTTGAAATCTATGTCAGTCAATAAGATCTAAAATTTATTTAAAAGATATCAAAAATTAATCATGAATAATGAAATGTAATTCAAAAATTTGTTTATCATATTATTTTTAAACAGAAAATCTGTGCGGTCTAATTGTTTATTTTCTAAAGTATAATTATTGGTATATGATTTTTCCACACATGATAATGCTTTATCTCAGAATCGGTGAGATTATATCCAATCAGATTCCAAAGTCCGACATATTTTAGCCAACACTTACTCAACTCATGTCATCAGCAAAGATCAAAAAGGATTAAAAGTCTGTCCTCCATCAAAATCGTGCTTCTAAGTCCCATGTTCACTACAATGTTAGCTGTAATAATTCAAGACCTTAAAAAGAAGAGTCTCCTCAAAATTCAGGCCCAGATGGAAAACGCAGTCACCTTCTTTGACGAAGGATTTCTTCAAGCAGGTACTCATGTACTAAATTATAAAATCGTCAATTTGGCAGATAAAATTATGTTACTGGGAGAAGAGGTTGTTGACCAAATTGTTCTTTGCAAGTTAGAGTTGTATTTCAAATCAGAAAGTAAGTGAGATACAATTTCTAATAAGTACTCGTTCAACATATTAATTGTGAATGGATCCTAGTGTATCCCATAACACTTCTGCACATCTTTTTGATTGTAAACCATGTCACTTCGATATTATATATGCATCGGTAACCAATCATCTTTAAACCAAATTTTCCATGATCTTAATACTAAAAAATTGTGTTATCCTTTTACATATTTTATCATCCACTGTTTAATCACTATCTATTTATTTCATATTTTCAAAATATTAATTTTTCCACAGACTCTGTGCTTAAGGGTAAAAATAGTCATTAAAAACTCATAGCTGCTAAATGAAGATACATTTTTATTTTAATTAGTCATTACAAACATGATTCTGTTTTCAACGTAGTAAATAGTGGCTAATATTGACATCTTAATTACGTATTGGACATATTGGACGTATCACGACCATAGACATAATATATCTATAAATTTTATTGACATAATGCTTATAAGGAACACACAAGGAACTGTTAATAAATAATTAAGTTTACACAACATTTTTATTATCGGAAGTGTATATATTTACAGAAATTTAGATATAGTACAATTATAATTGTTAAATATTTTTTCTGGAAAAGGTTTTTAAAATGAAAATTATGCTGGTCAATCAATATATTTTCCGCTACAAAAATGGATGTAATTCGTTCACAGGCCTACTCTACTCTACAATGACACAAACTTTGAATCAGGGCAGTCTCAATGATTCCTCCTCTTCCACTTATATTTATTTTAAAAATGACGTCATCGTCTCTTACGTGGTCATGCATTTCAAACCATATGATTCCTTCAACCACGAGAATGTATTCCTACCTTTTGTAGTCAAATGCAAAACAAATAAAAAAGCGCATTCTCCGTATAATGACTTTTACACACTTGGTTTAATGTTAAAGAAAGACTTCGCTCAGCAGACGGTGTTCCGTTTGCAGGGAGGGTTGTCCTGGTGCCAACAAATAAGAATTGATCCCCTGTTGCCATCAAAATTACCCAGTACCCTTTGCTCAGTTGAAGTGCATGGTTGGAATCAAGGTACATTCGTATTATTTACCTGTTTTTAGTTATTTATAATTATATTATTAAAATATAATTTATCCATTTTAGAAAATTTATCCGTCCAAGGCAAAGATAATCTACGTAAGCGATGTACTATTATATCGTTTATTTAATAGTACTCTGGCGTGAAAATCAGTGGGTCCATCAATTTTTAAATAAATAAATAAACGGGGGCTACGTTTATTTGGCTCACCAGAGTACACTTTATTTATCTGTTATCCCATGCCGAGTCTATATTGTCTGCCAATTATTATAAATCTAGTAATACTATAGGAGGTATATTTGCACGCTTCAGGCGTCCAGCTAATATAAATTATTAGTATATATCAAAATTTTAATTTCATCTTGTAGAGAACATGTTTATTAATTTAAACAATTTAGAATATTATAATTTTTTTATTAAGTCATCACTTAACTTACACATATGTAACGTAGTCCTCAATATCATCTATATGTAATGACCTTATAATGTATTATTTAAAACTGTATTTTTTTTAATTTTACTTAAAACTAAAAAATCAACATGATGAATTTTAATTTTATTTTAAGCTTATAATTAATTCCTTAATTAAAACTTATTTTACGGTATTATTTTATTCTTCAGCATTGATGTCCACATTAACTTCCTTTAGTAGAAATTGCAAGAATACACTTCCTGCTAATTTTAATACGCAAATCGTAAAACAAAATGGTTTTACGGGTCAAGTTGACAAAATAATGATATATCTTGGCCATTCTACAGCGTATATTTCCTTTAAGATCGAGGTCAGTTTGCGACGTCACGAATCATAATGTAAAAAATTAAAAATCAAAAGTATCCTAATAAAGCTTTTTTACTGTTATTACAAATATTTCTCTAATAACCTTTATACAAAATATTGGATTAATACATTTTTAATGTATTTTTAATATAATAATTATATTTACCCTTTTCAATAAATGAATTATTTATTAAAGTTTACCAATATTATGTTACTAAAACTTTTGATTAGTATAATTATAAATGTATCTATTTTTAAATTGTATGAATAATAGTATTACAATAAATTTAAATAACGATAATTAAACTTTGAAGTCTGTTTTTTTTATTTTAGATTGGTAATGACATTAGTGATTTAAATGTGGTACACGTTTCTCCTCCTTTCAAGAAACTGTCCGACTGGGGCGTTCTCACAATATACTTGAATGAAACCGAAAACTTTGGAAGATATATAAGGATTCTTAGTTTGAGTTCTAACATTCTAAATATATGTAGCCTGGAACTGTTTGGTAATAAAATGATCTGCTTAACACTCGATATTATCTAAACAATACAAAAGATGCCAACATAGAAGCATACATACAGTTAATAATTAACAGTTGTATATAATACCTATACAAAATATTCAAAATCTCCTAAATTGTTTATAAACAATGGTAATCAATTTTTAATAAATTTAGACAGGGGAAATTTTTTTTAATTAATTTTGATATAACCGTAGCAATATTTCAAAAAAAATACCAGTTTTTTATAAAAATCTTTTGTGTATAAAGAGAAAAGAGAAAGATTGATTAAAGAGAAAAGGTAAGAAAAATCAAATATACCAAACTGAATTTCAGAATTAAATAAACAACTTTCAAAAAACACAATTGCATTTGAATATAATGGAAATTTTTATAGTGTAATTTGGCTTTACACAATACCGTTTGTAAATATTAACCATTGAAATTGTTTTTAATTCTATAGAATTAAAATTTGTCTTCATTATTTTCTGCCAAAAAATATATTTGAAACAATTCAGAAAATTCTATTCTTACTACCAAAACTAAAACATACAAAATTTTAAACAATTTATTGACATATGGATAATAACTATTCTTCTACAATGAACCTTTTACTGACATAACTGAAATTGTTCACAGTTTGATTTTATTATTTTTTGACATCTGAATACAAAATTTTTATGATATCAAAATTAAGAATTGAATACCTCAAAAAATTATTTTTTTATTTTTTTGTTAGAAATTGTTAATACTGTAAACAAGTGATAGTTTTACAAAAGTGTAATTTAAATTTTCAGCATCACAGAAAACATTGTTGTGGAAAAAGACACGAGATTGGTTTATATGGACTTTTTAGTCCTGTATCGAAAATCGATATAACATGCTCTAGAAAATATAGTTTTTATTTTGTTCATTTAATGTAAATTAAAATTATTTTCATTAATTTTAAATATCTTTTCTCTTGAGATATCATTTGTATTATTTAAAAGTAAACTTTAGAATATTTCAGATGTTCAATTTCGGAAATATAAAAAATGAATATAAATTATAAAACATATCAAATCAAAATATTCATTATTAAAATTATATATATATATATATATATCTATGTTATTAAAAACTTTTTAGGAAAAATAGTTGAAGAGAGAAAAATCATAAAGTATGTAGCAGGTACTGTAGACATTCTCGTAATTTTGCATATTTCATAATTATCTACGAAAATAATTTAAAATTAAATAATAATAATTGTAATCTTTTGCATTAATAAACATACATATTTGATGAACTATATAAATTATGGCTTGAGTAAATACTCTTATTTTTAAATAACCAATTCTCTAACCCTTTTTCATGATTCAATTAAGAATATACTTCTTAAAAATCGTAATTTTGTAATAATTTTTTAATCTTATTTAAATATTTACTCTATTCACTTTAGAAAATATCCCAAACGTTTTATTTTCCGTGGGACTTCATACATTAAAATACAATAGAAGTTGTTCCTCTTTTGATTGCAAACTATTGCAGCCGATTATTATCAAACACATAAAAACATCAAATGAGGACACTTGGAACATTGACCTTGTAAGACCGATGAAATTGGATCATATCTTGATCAATTTTCCTTGGGAAGATAGTTTGCGTACATTTTCACAAATAATAATTGAAGTGCCTCAGTTGTTATTTGAAGGAGGTGTGAGGATGTTTAGCTTACTGAGCACTCCCCAACCTGGTCACAACTTTGTCCATATTAATGTAAAGAATGTGACAGCCAGACACATTCGAATGAGGACTGTTGGCAACGAACTAATTACCCCGAATCATGTTAAAATTGTTGGAATTTACGAAATTCAAAGTAAGATTCAGTATTACTTTATAATTTTTATTTTTCAGTTTTAAAAAAATTAAAATTTTTATTTTTGCTTGACAATTATGTGAGCAGTCTAAAGTGGCTGCTATTTTTAAATATTATTGCTACACTTTTTTATATTAGAATGTACGCGTTAATCTTAAATCTGCTCGCGTCCCGAATGTCTGATATTGAATGGTTCAAATATGCTGAAGCCAATAGATATCGCTGTTGACATATTTAATTAACATGAATGAACTAAATCAACAATTATACTTTTTTTAAAACAAACGCGATTGCTCCCAAAT
>JAUZNC010058793.1:0-10895 GCA_034780395.1 Vannuccia rotundouncinata
AACTAAACAATGTATTGATAATATGAATGTGAATAATTGGAAAAGATATATATATTATTTGAGAAGAATAAGATAATATTTTGATAAAATAAAATTTTATTTGATATTGATGGTAGATATCTAGCTCATAACTTTGTCATTTTCCACTTTTTTTACAATTCATCTATAAAAATACTTATCAAATCGATACACAAATTTCATAAAATTATAAATATATATATATTTTTTGTTTATTATTTATATAATATATATTATTATATATAATGAAAATATGTTATTCAATTCAGAAAACGAAATAACCTTCTATTGTTTTTATATAGAAAATATAAGTCTGGTCTGCTTTGACAAATTTGAATGTTTTGAAGAATAAATTTACGCACTAATAGTTTATTTAGTAACCCGATAAATTTGAGAATTGTATAACAGCCAATATAAATCAAGAATTTGAATTTTGCAAATTTTCATAACTTGAGATTTTACATAGCCGTTTCAAGCAAGCAACTTTTGAATCAGTACACCCGGGCACAAATGGTTAAACTAAATTTATTACAAGTGTTCTTTATGAAACTGAATACTTCTAAATGACTTGTTAAGTTGTAAAAATCAATTGTGGATTACACTTGTGAACTTTTGTTTTATGAAACAAAAATTCTTGTGAATTGTGGACTTGTAAACTTGTGCTTTATGAAAAAGGCCCCAGGTGGCAGTTTTCTGTCTCTGTTGACAAATTCAGTCATCTGCAGAACCATACACTTACTGTATGCCTTCTGACATTGGAACAACTTCTGAACCCAATGTGATGTCTGATGGTCAATTCGTTGACCACACCTTTCAGTCAGAAACTATTACAAAAAATTACAGACGCTAAAATGCATATATTTACCTTCTATTTTATTCACAAATTTGTATTATAAAATTAATTGTATTACTAAATTGTGCATAATTGAAAAAAAAATACAATCCATAGTATACACTCACTTTACAACAGTTTGCTTAAATTAAACGCGATAAATTTAAAGTTGATTAAAGTTTTTAATAATTCATATAAACCGTTATATTATTATTAAATAATATTATATTAAAAGAAAATAATTGAATGTAACAAATTATAATAACAATATCAATAGTGTCAATAATATTGACAAAACATGTCCTTTCAAAATAATTTTACAGTTAATGCTATACGTTTTAATAATATGTAATTTATACATAAATAATATAAGGAAGACAAAACATAATATGCATTCGCGAAATTGTAATAGATAAAAAAATAAAGATTAGGACAACGAAGTAATTATGAAAACCTTTCGTTTTTAATAAATACAAATTAAGTTAAAATTAACATATGTGTTTTAACACGGTATCGGAAATATGTTTAGCGTAACAATATAGTACGTATAACAGCAGTATTTGAAACACATTACTGAAAAAATAAGTTATTAACCCACCATTTCAAAAAATAGTGATCTTGTATATTTTGAATGTTTATCGTATGGTGTTCATTAACCCGGGATTGTGAAAATACTATTTTATATTATAGTATGAAAAATCAATAAAGCCCATAATATAACATCATTTAATTAATGCTCTTCGTCAGTACGAATAGCTTAGTTTTTAATACCCGCGATTACGAAAAAGTTTAATTTGCCACATGTGGAAAAGCAGAATTTTACTCATTGAATTGTCCTAATTTGTTGACTTCCTATTTCACAGAATCCCATTTTACAGAATCTCATTTCACAGAACAGTTTGTAGAAAAAAATATATAAAGTATTAAATATTTCGCTGAATATTTAATTAATTCATAGTTAGAATAAAATATGTAGGTACTATTATTGTTATTGCATATTACAGGCGTGGATCCAGATAATAATATTGCTTGGGGCGCAGTAAAATGTGAAAAGGGCACTTTCTGTATGACTTATCCATGTGCATTCGTATATTAAAAACTATCTTTATTTCGGACAAATTTCTATCCTAATCTAATTTAAAAGCAGATTTTTATTTTATATTATATGCAATCCGAGTTTGCGAGAATTTTTTTGGGTTTTTAGACCTTAGAATGCATTTCTTGGCATACTCACAGAATATATACAGAATTTGTGCTTCCGAATTCCATAGATCAATGTTTTATTGAATCATATTTAGGGGTGTTTATTAAGTATTGATAAAAGGGGCACTCTCATCTCATCTAAATCCACCCCAGTATTATGCACAAATGTACGATACTAAAATATTAAAATTTAATTAAAACTTCAGTAGGAGGAGGCCCTTTCAGATTGGAAGAGGGGTCGTTAATCGAAACAACGACCCCCCTGGCGACGCGCATGCCGCTATATAGGTATACCTATTAAAAGCCAAAAGACGTCCGCCTCGTTGAGATCTAATAAATTTCATTGTAAACTGAAACAATTGTGAGTAGATTCAACTATGAACACTAAACACTTTTCTGCGAATTGCTATTCCAACCTTTTCATACTGATACGTCATAGTGGTTAACGCAGCCTTAAGATTACCACTATTAATAGGGCTACTCCTCGCTCCGCCCTCATGATAATTTTACCTTATTAGTAAAACATGCTACTTTTCACCCTAGTTGCGAAAATAGCTATTTACTTAGAATGATACTAATAAGAATGATTAAAATCCACTTACCGAAACCCCCTTACCAGAAACCCACTATTACCCACTAATGCACCCACTTCCCGGAACCTTACCGGCAATTTAGCTAGTTGCAGCTCTTTGTACAGAAGTCTTTGTACTGCTGTAGCTATAGTAAAATATTCAGAATTCCTAGATTGTTGAGCAGTTGCAAGAGCTTTGCGAGAGCTTTGACACAGGAAAAGCTTCAGCACTCTCTCTTTGTTTCATCTCATCTAGAAACTTGAAGCGATTAGCTTCTGGTACATGAAGAAAGTGATCTGGCGTGTTGTCTCTTGAAATAACAGGAGCTTGTCCTCCATTAACTATAGCTTGACCGCAGCAATTTCTGTTTCTACACAGGTAATATCGTACAACTACTTAGAGTTTTCAACGTTGAAAAACGGTTGCCCATCTTCTTCGTGATAGGCACATAAGTAGGTTTCCATTAAGTGGACCTTTATGTCGTTCGAAAAAATAATTCCACTCGACAAAATTCTTGAAAATGGTTATTGTGAAAATTCAGATTTAAATGTTACTAAAGAGTTAATCGTGATATCGTTCATTGCATCTCGAGTTGCCAATCTTGATGAATCAATCAGTATTTAATCATCAATTGTTTCTACTTCTCTAAAGTTTCACACTATTTAACGTTAAATAAAAACAAATCGTCTGCAAAATTTTATGAAAATTTGTATTCAACCAGAGAAATTTTTTCTGGACAAGACAATCACTCTTCAAATTCATTTCTTCATCAACAGAACTACTCTAAACACAGGACTATTGCTTAATTATTAATAATTATTTACTATGTAAGAAAATCGCATGGTTGGCGATATCATGAAAACATTAATGGCCATTATTGATTGCTATAACAATTATAATAAATAATTTTAGTACTTCTCGTGGGTTACAAAAAATCAATCAATTTACAAAAGAAAATATAAACCTTTAAATTAGCCAAATTATGTTTCAATCTAAAAACTTTAAAAAAAGAAAATATAAACTATAAAATATAAGGGATAGCCAAGTAAACACAAAAATCAGATACCTTTTTTAACAATATGAATTTATTCTATAATAACAAACTAATAAATACGAAAAATATTTTTCGACAGCAGTGTTAGGTCAATGGGTTGTAATAATAAGATAATAGTATGAGTATGTATCAGAACCGCAGTGTTTTAGCTTATACAATGATTTAGTATATTCAATTATTAAATAAGTAATGAAAAAATTAAACTCATTTTAACAAAACAAAGTTATTTAAATATCAAAATTGTTACACAAAGGTGTGAACAGTGTACAACTTTATAATATATGAATAAATAAAAATTAAAAAAGAATAAAATGTTTTACTAGAAAACAACAATTTAATCTATTTCATTAAAAAATATAACAGACACCAGGTCTTCTAAAATTAATATATAAACTAGCATTTATAATAAAACGTCATGGGCGATAACAAAAAAGAAGCTATATAATAAAAAAAGTGAATATTTCAAGTAGGATTTCAAGATGATACTTATTAGTACACCCAAATACCCCAGAGAAAAGCTGTGGTAATGCCAATGATAAAAGCTAAATAAATTAGAAATGACCCAATGCCCATATGAACGATGCAGTCATCTGGCTTTTTCTTGTCAGCAAGTCCGTATTTTTTCTTCTGATCACAATACTCAGAGGTGTACCCTTTGATTTTTACTAAAAATATAAAAAAAGTAAAAAATAACGTTCTAACAAATATATTATCATAATTTTTATCCAGTTTTTAAAAACGAACTAAAAATACCAAAATATTTTAAGAGTTTGCAATTATCTTTCTATCAAAAAGAGATTAAAGAGATTACCATATTTTATCCTTTTAATTAAACTTTATTATATGATATATGTACTTACACTGATGGACTATAAAGAAAACAAAAAAGAAGATAATTTCCAGAATAGTCCAAACAGCACAAACAATGGTGCCATGTAAAACAAGATTATCTCTCATTACAGTTGTTCGGAAAGCGAGCCAAAATGTAATGACTGGAACAAAAGGTAGAACTTCATGAGATATCACAATATTTCTAGGGACAATTCTAAATTCTTATGGGAGGTTAATTTAGGAAGTTTAAAATCATGGGAAAAAAACAATATAGATGTAACTTTTATATATGTATATTATAGATTCATTATATAAAAATAAAAAATATTGTAAAATATATAATCTTACAAATATACTGGCATTGTAAAAAATATTATTGAAAATTACAATTCCACAAGGTAATACAAAATACACGTAAATTAAAAATTTACTAATACCGAAAGTTTGAACTAAAAACTCAATTATGATTTAGGGTGTCCCGTAAAAAATGACGTATATATAAATCCCACATATACTCCATCATTGTCAATGAAACATTGCAGGTGAAACATCCAGCTTTCGAAAAGCGTTTCGCATCCTTTGTTGTGTAAAAGTCAGCACTGGTGTTGTAAAAATAAGTCAACATCGTCTGCATCAGCAACATTTAGTCGATCTCGGAGTGACTCCAAGCAAGGAAAAATAAATCTAAAACAGAGTTCGGATCTGGGGAATATGGAACTTGTTTTATTAACCTCACAGGCTGTTCAAAAAATCCCATGTGGCCCTGGAGGCATGGGTTTGTATTTTTCTATGATAGAACCATTTTTCATCTATGATTACAAGGTTTGATACCGTCAAACGGTTTGAAAACTCTGCAAGCATGTCATTAGAACACCGAACTCTTTGTTCATAATGATATTCAGTGATGACTTGAGAAATCCAGCTTGTTTTCATCCAAATTCTTTTCAAATCCTTAGGAAGAATACGATGGATCAGTGTTTCAGGTAGATCTAAAAGAATGGATAGATGTCGCACAGATAAGGTTGTATCATTTGTCACTGCTTCTTAAACAGCTTCAAGTGAAGCCTTTCGTTCCTAGCTGTAAGGTCTGCCTGAACCTTATGACAATCAAATGATTGTCGTTCATAGTCGCAGAATTCTTTGACAATTGTCTGAATTCGACGGAGGCTGGTGTGCTCCTCTGGCCACGCTTTCTATTTATCGCATTAATACAATTATTTCGTTTATATTTCTACCAATAGCCTTATTTATAATCTATGGATTTGTCAAATTCGTATTTCATTTTCAAATTCATATTAAAATTTTTATCAATAGCCTTAAATTAAATTCTTAGATTTTGTTATATATAGGTATATTATGATGTAATTAATAAATTTAGGATTTCCCGTAAAAAACTACATTTTTTATTTTTTTTATAAATAACGTAATTAAAAGCCGGTCTACTACGATCGCTATCTACTTAATTTTTATATTCTTCAATTTTCTAAATTTTATGTCTTCAATTAATTCATATAGAGAGGTTATTATATTTATTATTATAGATTATATAAAAATTTTCGATTTTTAAAAATATGTGTGCATCACTTACTGGCCAATATTTGAGTAAGAACTCCAAGAATTGCGTGAGTCCAAGCTAGAATCATTTTAGACCGGTCTTCATTCGAACGAGTGCTGACCCCTCCCAAGATAAGTTGGATCAATCCAATAATGAGTGTAACAATACCAAGAGCTCCATGAATTTTTCCCTTCTATAAAAGCGCACAAAAATAGAATTAGAATATTCAAATTGATTAGCATGTAATATATCTGAAGTTATAACTTCGCGTTATGCAATTTTACACTGCGTTTAATGTAGTTTTACTTAATCGAATTAATATGCTTATTTTCATTTATTAATTACTGCGCATTATACTATCTAATTATTTGTGAACTGGACAAACATAGAAATTTTATAAATAGGTAAAATAAAAAATATATTACTTATACCTACAGAAAATAAATTATGCAAATCATTTATTTATTCGGAATATCTATATTATAAAGAGTTTGAGCTTACATGACAATATATATATATATAAATAGTTTAAGCTATACTTATACATTGTCCAAATCTATATTTATATATGTTCAAAAGAACAATTGTTACAATTAAACTAAAACATTATGATACTATAGAATAAAAAAATTATAAAAACATTTATAGTGGTGTAGGGAAAAAACAATATTGATATAGCAAATATTTTGTATCATTAAATTTTATATAATGTCTGAATTAAATGTCTTAATTGATGCTCTAAAAATACACTAAAAGTAAAATAAAAAAATAATCGGCATAAAATTAGCCACTAAAAACTATAAAAATAGCTGACTAAAATTTCCGGCACTAATCAAATGATTAACAAATGTTCGACAACATTTTTGTGAAAAGTTAGTACAATGAAGATTATCTGTAATCCCACAAACTTACATCTTGCCAAGATTGCATAGCAACGATAATAATTAATGCAATGAGTCCAAGCAGAACCGCTAGCGCAACCAGAGCAATATGCCACTGAAAATATTATAATTTAAAATTCACTGTATCAAAGAATTAATTACAATTCAACCTTATTTGTAGTTTTAATAATTTTTGTTCAATTTCAATATTTTCTGTAATTGATTTCCAACATATCATTCTTTTCACTGATATCATAGAAATGGGATATATATCTTCTAATAAGAATTCGCATAGAATAAATAATATTTTGAAATAAAAATTTTGAAATGCTAAATCCTACGCGTACGCGTGAATCATGAATGATTCTTATAGCAACATAGCTGACATGTAAGTGCAAGAAGATGAATTAAATGAATATAAAAAATTTAAAACAAATGAATGATTAATTTTGTATGGATTTTCAAAACATTTTTGTTGGCATAACATTTTTATAGAATATCCACAAGTCTTCTTTATTTTATACATGATTATAAATATATATATCATATATATCATACTTTTATATATATATATCACATATATCATATATATATATATGACATATATCATACTTATCAGACTACACGTGTAATATTTTAATGTTTAGCATTTCATTTGGTTATCGTTTATAGCTCTACTTTTATTCTTGAAAAGAAAAATTATAAAATATGTAGAATATTTTCCACGGAGCGGGAATTTTATAGCACTAATTTGTATTTCATTAAATAAATAAAATTGATATTATATTATCTAATATGTAAACTTACTCCAAACCAAAATTTTATAGACATATTTCCACGGTAATGTCGGCAAATTAAAAATCCCAATGCACCCATAATCACCCAAGCAACAACTTGGATAGTCCCTATAAAGAGATTGGACATAGTGTTACGTTATATATATAGCCTTTCGGAAAATAAAATGCAATAATTAATTTTTCTATAACAAAATATTTATTAATTCTGTAACTATATTATCCTACCGTGAATTCGCTTAGGATAGGACAGAGATCGAAAGTAGGACACAATTTTGCTCCCTTCAAACGTTAACGAAACTTTGTTATCGGATACCAGCGGAATTTGTGTGGGAGCCAACGGTATAACGTGAGATACTGTAATATTTAACATAAAAATAAAAAAAAAATACAGTTATGGATTACATTGTTTCATTAATAATAATTCCAAATTAACACTTATAATGTTTTAAATTTGTAAGTTTATAAAATTTAAATTTAAATTTGCATTTATCCAAAAATTTTGATTGATCATGTGGAATAATTAGTAAATTTATTTCAATTTAGTCAACAAATTTAAAGGATATAAAAATAATGAAAACCAATTAGATTATTATGCTAAATATTAATTATCATAAAGAGTAAATAAATTAGTGATTTTGCTACTCGCTTTAGTTATTTGAAAAACTTTATCAATAAAAAATAAACGTTAAAATATTTTTGAAATTATTTTTTCTAACTATCATTTGTTTATTAAATGTATCCAGGATTTGTGTATTCATTTGTGTATGATTGAGTAACATTATAGGCGGCAAGCATTTACCTTTGCTAGTAGGTCCCTCTGTCAGGATTACATAATAAGTTTTGGTTTTCATATCAAGCATAAATTCAGTCAGTTCGGGTTCTTTGGCAGCTACAAAAGTTTTTTTAATAGGAAGTTGAAAATTGCAGACTAATTCTTCTTCTCCCATAATTGATCTAAGTAAACCGGTTTGAATGTTTTGAATCTCCGTCTGAATAGTACCAAAAAGAAAAATATTATGAATTACCTTAAGTTACTTATGTAAATAAGTAGTTTATGGGATGTGTGAGGTCAATGAGGATCAACTAGAATCAATGAGGTCAACAATATTTAGCGCTGATTGAATGATAGCGATGGGAGGGGGTGAAGTAGAAGTCCCTACCTCATACTACTTAAATAGTTTACAGATATGTAGACATTCCATATCTGCTCATAAAATATAAAACTAGAATATTTGATTTTTCATATTTCCCAAACATATTTTCGTAATACTTACTTCGGGCATGTAATATTGTTCACCTTTCTTGTTGTAGATCATGGGCTGGATATTAACCTTTCCATAACTTTGAGATTTCATGCAGAAAATACTCATAGAAGAATTCTGAAATTTTAAAAATATCAATTATCCAGAATAAAAAGAAAAATTAATTATAACATGTATTATTATATTTAATATAATATATATATATATATAGCTTTCAATGGCATACACTTATCAAATTCTATTATAAAATATATTACATATATTTTCTTTACCTCTCTCGATTCTGTTTCTGACAATGCGAACGAAATATACTGAGAATTTTCCTTAACCGCCATTTGAAAGTCAACTGCTTTCTTATCGGCAGTTAAGATGTAGGTAACTACCGCCTCACACGATTGAGTGACGTCACAATATCGAGGATAGAGGATGCAGTTGAGACTCGTACCACAGTATTGGACATTGGGTGGCATGCTGGCTACCTCCTTAGATAAGCAAAGTGGTATATAAAAAATAGTCATTAAGTTATTGAAAAAGATGTTAAAATAAGTTTTATTGTGTTAATTTGTGTACTGTAATTATTAAAAACCTCGACTACAATAAATTGATGAATTTTGTGTATGTTCCACTAAAATTATTGTATGACAAAATTTAAAAAAATGTTATGTCCTCAAAAATAGGTCTCTTTGCAGATAAATGAATTTATATTATAGAATAAAAAATTATAAATCATTACTCCAAAAACTTTTATTAATATTCTTATAGGACATTCGAAATTAAAAATCTTTTGTTGTTAAGCAATGATTCTTTAATTTTAATGACATTTCTGATTTTAATTAAAATGTCATTAAAATTTCTTTATAAGATATTGTATATAATGCAAAAAAATAATTTTAAAAGTTATCAACGTACGAATTTTTCAGGCATAATAGGATACTTCTCGGCAGAATCTATTGGTTTTACATTTCGGTGATAATATTGTTTCCCACGAATAACTGTGAACCTAAAAATATTAAATTGAAAACAACATCATTATATATATATAAATATTATTAATTAATTTAAATATTAAACACTGAGTTAATAACATTTGTAACTAATTTGAATTATTTTTAAAAATAAATATGAATGACGTTTTATCTTTGACGAAATTCAAAGAATCTTATTAGTTATTGATTTTTTCATTGATAAATGCTGAATATATTCTTAAATTATAAACAAATATTTTTAGTAATTTTTGAATAATGTGATTTAAAAAATTTAGATGTAGATATACAGAAATCCTTAAAACTTTTAAATACTACATTTTCTGGAGGATAGACTTGTTAAGAAATAACCGTCAATTTGTATTATCTAAATTTATTTTAAACATTAAGGATATTAATAGTTTGAAAAGAATTATTATTCATTTGAAAAGAATTATAAGAATTAACACGCGCACTTTCATGGGGGGGTCTTAGAGACCCCTTGATGTTTTAAAATTATTATAAAACAGTTAAACATTTGAATATAACTTTGCGCTTTTAAGAGAATTAACATATTTCGAGTAAATGTTGAAAAATATATTTATAGTTCAAATTTCCAATATATAATTTGCAGGACAAAGCAATATGATATATATTGGTACATAAATTATACAAAATTGTAAAAGTCATGTTAGATTATGTATGAGTTTAGACATTATTACACTGTTCGCTCAATCCGGCTGTCCAAGTGCTCTGACGACAGAAGTCGACAGGACAACCTCCACGAAACGACACAATTTGTTCATCAATGGTGACATGTGTATGTGGAATCCAGTGACGTGGTAGAGTGGCTATGAACTGTTGGTATACTTGACGGATTGGAGTAAACTTATCATTTTGTCTGCGACCTTGACGTGTTGTGACGTCA
>JAUZNC010058794.1:0-10895 GCA_034780395.1 Vannuccia rotundouncinata
TGATTCAATAAATTTTCTCAAGCTTCTTTCATTAACACTGTCAGCATAAGTCGTCGATTTGCAGTATTTTTGGGAAAAAATTTTGTCAACATCAACATCTTGATTAAACTGCCTTTTTGCCATTGCAACTATATATAACGATTGAAAATATCGTTATAAATTGGTATGAAGTTTATACTGATTTAAATTCAAATCCTTATATAGCAAATCAATATTTCGCCTGCGGCTCAAAATTGATTTGCTATCTTCGGAATTCAATAAAACCAGTATAAACATCCTACCAATTTATATCGTATTGACCCATACACATTTGTTTTGTTAATATTCTGTGTTAACCTTGTAGTACGATTTATTTCGATATTCTACAGGAAGAATTAAAGGAACAATCCTTTTTCCTGGAAATAAAGATGTGACTTGTAATTTTAAACATCAAAGATCACAATATATTTGACTATTCTGTTTTACTATATTTATTATATTAGAATTAGTCTTTTAAACATTTACAAAAAAGTTTTTGCAAATATTTGTTTACTAGGGTAGGCCAAGGCGAGTTTGAGCACTCACCAGTATGTTTTACTTCAAAATAATACTAATATTGATAAATGTTAAATATTTTGTTTTAATAATATCGGTGTCGTATTTACAAATGAGTTTTTAAAGTCTAAGTTATTGCGTGTTTCTATTTTTTAAAATTGTTATTGAAAGCTTATAAAGAAGGAAACTTCACCAACAAGGAAGGTGAGTTAAATTATCGATTATAAATAGTTTATTGTGTTACTGCTATGCATATATAGATTTTTTATTGATTTATTGAAAGCATATATTTAAAGGGGCGAGTTGGGTGCGAGTAAATATATTCTGATGAATTATTTTAAAATCTTGGTCTTTTCATTTCTATTAAATAAAAATGTAAAAGTTGATTTTAAAATTTATAAACAAATAAATGAAATCAAAAAAAATACAAATCAAAATTTAAAACATTTTTTTTCTTTGTTTTTAGATGTGTTCATATGTTCAAAAGACAAAAAAAAATATACTAATGAAGATGTTGAGCGGGCATTAGAGTATATTCGGTTCGGTGAAAAGAAAAAAGGCTGCAGCAACTGAATTCAAAGTACCAAGGCAAACTTTGCAACATATAATCAAGAGAATAGGTCGAAGTGAGCCTGAAGGATTATCAAAAGCACGTGCTGAAGCGTTTAAATCTGTTCGTGTCGAACAATTTGTCACTGATGCTGCAAGTTTATACGAGAATATTGAGCTTAACAATTTACCGATTTTAGTTTACAACTGTGACGAGACTGGATTATCATCTGTTCCAAATTCGAGCAGCAAAGTAATTGCACAAATAAAGTGAACGCGGCAAGTACAAAAAGTTGACTGTTGGAGAAAGAGGAACTCCAACAATCTTGATGGTTTGTGCAAATACAGCTAGAGATTTTATTCCCCCATTCCTTCCCCTAGTTGTTCAAAGTCTGGATATATGGATAGCGATATATTTTTAGACTTCGTGAAACACTTAGAATTTTATCGTACGAAAATTCCAGAAAAACAGGCCCTCTTAGTTCGTAATGCGGGCACAATTGACACACGTCACGGTTAAAGCTATGTCATATTGCATGGAAAACAATATAGAACTGTTATGCTTGCATTCAATCGTAATAATTTTAGTGGCTATAAATATAGGGTCAATGAATACAATGAAATGAGTTTTATAATCATAAAATAATTATATACTCCAGTAACGGTTGTCACTTTTAGACTATTTCGAGTTAAGTGAATTATAAACAGAATGTAAAAGTATAATCTGGAAATAAAGTATATACAATGTTGTTTGCACTTTCTATTTGAAAAATCACTCTGATACCGAACCCGGTTCATGATTACACCTTGTCACCTTTGAGAACTTTTCACAAAATTGTTTTGTATGCCGCCATTACGTAAACATCAATTTTAATCAATATCTTGAGTTCTATTCAACAAATCTCAATATTTTTGGTGGCTATACCCCTAATTAGAGGTTATCCTAAACATTTTAATTTTTGTTGTTAGCCTTTTGAACTAACATTTTGTACTATTATGATATCTATGATTCTACCAATTATAACATGAGGAAGAGGATCGTGCTGTTCCTGGTCTATTTCGGGTCTAAATATACTTATTTATGGTAACTATATACATTTACAGACCCCCAGGTTATAATTTTATTATTTGTTATCACGGTCCCTAAACTCGGCCTACCTATCGGATACATATCGTCTACATATCGTGTAAAAGTCTTGAAAATTGTACAAAGTAAATCTGAAAAGAATCCGACATAAAGCTTGAAGTTCCTCTGGAAGCACTTTTCCCAAATGACAGATCACTCCGTTCAGGTGACATAGAAATGGATGTGGAAGGATACAATTGTAGGAACAGCTGTGAATATTAACAATTGTTGTGGGAACGCCGTGAACACAACATTTTTAAAATTTCCTTGTCTACTGGTATTATAAACATTTTGAAGCCAGTGATAATTGGAGTAAATGTACCTATATAATATAGTACAGGTAATTTGTTAGTTAACGGATTAATCCAAAGTAAACGATATTGTTTTAGAAATTATTAGAATATTCAACGGCAAACAAAAAAATACACTTTCAAGGCAATTTATTCAACATAAAGTAAATATTTTACAACACAGAAAAGCGCTCGCTGTCAGATAACTAATTTTATTTATAATTTATTATTTTAATTTTCAAAACCACACAAAAATCGATATTTCTTTGTATACGGTAATTTATAATTATGGCCCATGCGATTTCGCACGCTATTATACAAAATATAGCAAAATCACCCCAAAGTCAATTATTTTTAGTTTTAGAGCATTTTCATTTCTTTTGAATTAAAATCGCACAAATGAAAATGTTATGAACAATGTTGGGTGCGATATTAATCCATATAAATACAATTACCGGAATTCTGAGTAATATTTTATGAAATAAAGGCTATTTTGGTTAAAATAGCACCAAATACGTGTTATCTAAAGCATTTTTAGTGCGATTGTCAACTAAAAAAATGTGTGTATATAATTCTGAAGTAGGCTGTTATAAGTGAAGTAGTTTTCCGTTAACTTGAAATTCACGAATCTAACTGCATACTAATATATCAGGCTCAATAAATTGTAAAGTAAACCTTAGTGAACACAGAAAGAAGACACAGGATAGTAAATGTATTAATTATACAGGGAGACGACTCAATTGAGGTGGCTCCAAACGGGTCTAATATGATATTATATAGTATGCATAATATGTGTATAGGATAAAGAGAGTTAGATGACTTTCATTGGGTTAGAAGTCAGGATGATGAGTGCAGTGGAGATGAATACATCACATACATAATAAATAGATAACATTTTTTCTGCGAATAGGATAATCGTTTGTCATATAGGATAAAAGTTGAATTCAAGCCAACAAAATGTTGTTTTTATTTATATATTATACAGTTTAGAAGTTATTTACTAATGCGATTAGTTTTTTCCGTTTAAAAATATATTTTTATTTTGAATAACATTGTGATATGATATATTAGAATACGCAATTATCTTCCAATAAAATATAACTACGCATATAACTCTAATCATTTAATTTACGATTTCGACATTATGAATAATAATCAATAAGAATAATTGCCATATTTCATTAAAAATATATATTCAATATTACATCAAAATATTATATTATATTCACTTTACAAAATAAAAACGATGATGTACATTCTGATATGTTTTGTTTTGTAATACATTACGCTAAATTTAACAATATTTTTTTAAAAAAAGAATAAACATTTCTATAAATTTTCCGTGATCCAATCACAACGAGAATATGTTTTAGAAGCCATGGAAGAAACCTCAAGTTCTGTATTTATATCTATATTTACCCCGCGTATAACTGCAGCCAATTTCCATTGATTATATCTTAGAACAAGAAATGGACCCCCACTATTTCCCAAATCAGTTCTTTGGCCATTAGCTCCTGTATCAGCACATACATTTAAAAGTGGGCAATCATAACTTCGCGGCCTTGTAATATAGTTTAAAACTTTATCTCTAAAATAATAAAGGATGAATACAACACAAATGATTATTTTTTCAGAATTGATCAAAAATGAATTCACAGTTTATCAATATATTTATTGTGGTTTAATGTTTACAAAATATAGCTACGGCAATTGTTATTCTCCTTAGGCAAAGTATATATTAAAATGCTTATCTAATATATAACCAAAATATAAAAAAAGTATTATTTTAAAGTAGATTATCTATATTTTTGTATTAATTACATTCTAACAGGTATTGATTTTGTAAAATACTATTAAATTATAAAGTCAGCATCCGATTTCAGTATAGTGTTACGTTGTTTTATAACCATTCCAAACCTGATTATGTTAATGACAAATTAATATACTTAATGTATTTCTTGCTATATCTGTGGTGGTAATAATACTTGTTATACTGTAAATCCAGTTCCACCTATTTGGTTTTATTCTAATTCTGTTTTGTCAATTACAATATAATCTTTGATTAATCGTGTTATCCCTATACATAATAACAATAATCACATTATTGACCATTTGTGAACAATGCGATTAAGAATACTCTCGCGAAGAAGGCCACCCAACTAAGGGGTTTCATGAAAATTTGAGTTCTCTCCAAATTAATGATAGCAATACCCTGACTATGAATAAAAGTAAGGGAACTATATCTATCATGAAATAGCTTCCGGTAAAATTAAATGTTTTTACTGGTTATTAAATGAACCATTATCTTGTATTATTCCTCCATATAATATTCCTCAATATATTCAGATATTCAGATGTTCATATTACATAAATGCTTTCTCACATTAAATAAATTTTATTTGTATTATTTGTTTTTATATATGCAAGCATAGATTTATATAAATTCATATACAAATACCATCCAGAATATTAAATATTATAGTTTATCTACTGTACTTGGAATCCACCATTGTCGATGCATAAACAAAATCTGCAAATGTATGTGAATTTTACACAGGGGACTAATTTAAAGTGGTCCACATTCGCAGGCCTATGTTCTTTGACAACAAATTTAAAAATACCCTAAAATGCATTGTCGCGTGCTGAATACTAATACTGATAATGTTTTCCAAAATCGTAAACAATATTAAAAGTATATTTGTTAAAAGCTTTTGGTAAATTGTGAGTAAATATAACTGGTAATATATTGTTAAATTTTTAAATTATAATAATATTGAATTTCTTACATTCCATTTAAATCAAAACCAAAGCCGGCTATTTTAAACATTTCTGATTGGCTAACGTATCCACAGTGAAGATCCACAGGCTGCACATTTTGGTTAAACTGCAACGGGGAAGAAAGTTTTACAAGTCCAATATCTCTTGATGATATAAGGACTGTTTGGCAATCACTAGGAACATTAACATACCCAGGATAAGGGATTAGACGAACTATAGTTCTTACTGGAAAAAAAGATAAATAAATTGCAAGACATATTACAATATTTCTTGTGGGAAGTTTAAAGTTTCATTTTGTAAAAATAATAAAAAAATGATAAGAAAAGTTTCGTTATTTAGTATGGAAAAGTATATACTTTTAATGGACATTAATGCAGAGAATTCAAGCACGCGTTCGTTATGTTTTATGTTTGTTGTATAATGTTTCAAGTGCGTTGAATGATGTTTGCTGTTTGATGTTCGATGTACGAAGTTTTATGTTTATTGTTGGATATTCCTTAATTATAAGTTATTAGATTTTTAGTAATTAGTTTTAAATTTAAAATTTTGTTAAATTTTTTATTATTTATTAGTTCAAAGTTTGTTAGTTTTTGACCGATTTCAATGATTTTTGCACCAAAAAATGCTTACTTTTAACAAGGTTACAACAATCTGCAACTAAAATAAGAGAAAAGTGTCGAGTATCGACTCTACACCCATTAGTATCTCAGTAATATCTTTGAAAAGGATTAAATTATAGAAAACATTTTGAATTTAAATATAATTTAAATATAATACATTTGACATATTGAAATTGATATATATATATATACTGTGATTTACATTTTATAAAATAATAAAATTAAAGGCAATCAAATATGGGACTGTATTACTAATAAATACATTTTTTGGCACTGCTAACAGAAGAAGTAGAAGATGATATTAATCAAATTACAGGCTTGACTGCCCAAAATTATTCTGCTTATAGTGGTATTAATCTGTTCGATGAAGGGACATATCGAGAATTCGATCAAACATAGATTGAAGAAATGCATTTAGCAGAAGAGCAGATGACAAATGCACTTACAAAAATCTAACAAAGCAATATGTAAATAAATTCAAATGGTTTTATCATTACAAAATCTACCAAATAATATGGAAAATATTCCAACTAGATATTTATCTTCATATTTGCGACTTTGGTACAGCCACTTGAAGCGAATCAGAGCAGCCATTCACCGATATTTGACTAACTAATGATGCACTAGGTACTGACTGATAAGCAAGTTATTGGAAAACATACACTGAATGCAATAAATGGCCTGATTATGTACAACGGTATTTCACAAATATGACACCACAGAAGAACATAAAGTTGTCAAACGATTTATCAATGATTATGTATTCCTCATTTATGCAAAATTTGACAGTTTGCAATTAAAATAATAATACTAGTAATACTACTTGTGCCACTGATCATAATATCATTGTTTTAAATTGTAAAGAAAAAAATCATAACGTTTCACAGCTCAGAGGAACAGCATCCAAATCCAACTGCTATTTTGATAAAGAATGGTGCCTTTTTAGAATAAATTATCTGATTGCAATGAATCATGTTTAAAAATGGATGACAATTAATATTATATTATATTGTTATGTTTATTTCTATGATGAATTCTCTGTATTCGATTTTAATAAATTTATCAATGTGGTACCTAAAAAAATATTTTTTAATATGTAATTTTGCACAATACTGCATTATTGTCAGCGAAAATGAGTGGATATTCAAAGTAGACTGGGTCATAAAAGATTTTATATATTTTTTTACAGGTGGACTGACAGTGAGTCCAAGGGTTGATGTGTAGACTGGCTAGTGAGAGCCGAAGAGTACAGTGGTGGGAGATCCCAAATTGGAACCGTTGAACTATAATACTATAGGAAGATGATCTGTAAGGATTTTACATTTTATTATAAAGATTTTTTTTTAAGGAATCTTCGTGTCTCTAATTTTTTAGTTCGATACGTTACTCAGTTTATTTTGGCTCTTCTGAGTATAATGATTTATTATGTAATCGTATTGTGCTTGTGTAAATTAATTGAACATAAATGATTAAAGGATTAAATGAATTAAATGTAATTCGAATGATTAAAACGATTTAATTTTATTATGATTTTATGGAATGAGATAATGTTCGTACAATTTTCTAACGTTACATTAAAATCGGATTATATAATATTTTGAAAATCGTGTGGAATTGGTTTTTGTTTTATAATTTAGTAATGATTTTATGTATCTTTTGATTTTTTTATAGAAATTGGTGATCATTATGTATTTAGATGGTTGTCCTGGATTGATGTTTCAGATTGAGATTGATTATTTATATATTTTTAGTGATCTTTTTTTTTCTTGGTTTGAGTGAACGAGATTGTTCATAGATATCGATAAGTTTTAGAGTAGGAATATCCAAAAATATCTATAGAATGTTGTAATAGTTTTTGTAAGATTTTGTAATGGTTAATATTTTTGAATTTGAAAATATTAAATTAGATTTTGGTTTAAGTAAATTATTGTTCAGAAAGTTTGTAGGACCCATACGCTAAGATTCGGTTTGTGATTAAGTAAGAGAATTGGGGTACATAGGCGATAACGACGAATTGTATTTCCTGCTGATTAGGATCACTGTGTAAGTTATTAAAAGATGGCATTGATTTATTTATTTGTTTGGAAATAAATTAATTTATAAAGAAATTAATTAAGTTTTATTAATTTATATATCTACTTTGCACGCACCTGACATAATCATAAACCTTTTCAAAGTGTGTATGTAGTTAGAAACATATTAGATATGTACATAACATTACTTCTCTATTGTCATAGTATCGATATATACATATACTAATATCAGTACACCGTAAGTTCGTTATCTATTTATGTAGGTAGATGAGTTTTCACAGTGTAAAACCAGGCTATACTATTAAAGACACATTTGAGGAAGACACATTTTGATGACGACATGACATACAAGTACTTCACACTCATTGTTGACGGTAAGAAGTACAACCATTTACTGTAAAAGTATTCGACATGTCGAATATAAGCTTATTGTAGACACAGAAACATAGAACCATTGGTAACCATACTGTAACATACCAGAGTTGTAATTGGGATCACGAAGAAGAAGCAAATATCAACAGAACGTGTTAGTTTTACTCCCATATAAGCTAATTACCCATCAGTTTCTCCTTCGTTGGCTATATTAGTCGGGATCATTTAAACATAGATATGTTGGACTGTTAAAATGGAAAAATGATTTTAGTTGTTGAATATTTCAAATATATAAAAAAAAATATTTTAGGATTTTATTGTAAAACTTTAATATTTCTTAAATTGTTGTTAAATAAATTATTAATATTATTAAAACTGACAATAAAATAGGTAGAATATTTCCCGTTTTTTAACAGTGTCTTACTAATTAGCAGCTGGTGAGGATATATATCAAAACATGTATATGCTTTGAATAGAAAATAGCAATCTTTCAATTTACTCCCGGTGTCATTTCACGTGTATAACATTGCATCAAAAACAACAAAAATAGAGGATCAAATGTTCATCCAGTGGCATTTACACATAATACTTCCGATTTGTCTGAAATTTATACTGTAAGTGTAAAACATAATTACACTTTGACATCTCTAAGGAATTTTTTTTTCATTAATCGATCACTGATTTATTATCGATTTTATTTATTTTTCGACGTATTTTAGCCATTTGCAATTGTTCATCCAGTGGCATTTATGTTTTATGGCATCCAGGGTAATTATGTTTTACACTTACAGTAAAAATTTCAGACAAATCGGAAGTATGGTGTGCAAATGCCACTGGATGAACATTTGATCCTCTATTTTTGTTGTCATTTCAATAAAGTCAGATTTAACAAAATGGTCTGATAACATTGACATCTCCCATAGTACCCTATGTTGATTTTTACTCAAATCGTCAGCAGGGTTTCCCCAATCCAGTAGTAATATTTCCTTATAGGGTAAACTAAATTATTAAAGTTGATATAAATTTTGAATGGTTTGAAAATGATTGTTCTAAGTATATTAATTTATATTTCATATGTGACTCAGGAAAGAGTGTACAGTAGTTTCTACTAAAGTAATATCATACATATAATACAGATATATATTAACATGTTCATATGCATCTTATATAGGGTAACATGCTGTTTTTGTTGTTAAATAAGTTCACATTTGTAATTTAAGACTTTTACTGCATAATTGAATATTTATAATCAACATTAATAATTTTAGATATTGAATTTGAATTTTTATATTCAAGACCGCATATAAACACATCACTTAATAGATTATAGAAATACACTTGATATAATTATAGGACAATGTACCGATATTTAAATTAACTATAATACTTATATCCATATTTTTTAAAATTTAAACTAAATATTCGGCATTATTACAATTGGCCCAGTTTCCATAGAACATCTTGTAAAGAAATTATTTCACATTTCACATTATATGTCAGTTATACGCGATATTTTTATATATTTTACTTTTATTACAAAGTAATTTTTTTTATTTTCACTATATCGTCTTGCTGTCAAGTATGTTGACATATTTGAGTCATCATAAAGTACTCCAATTAATTAAATTTTAATTAATGTATATATTAGAAAGTATTAGCTGTCCTAGCTCTGCGAAATTGGATTTAAAGTGCTATAAAATCCTAAACTTTTGAAAAAGTCATACCGTTTTGCTAACTAAGTTATCAACTTGTAGATTTTTTCTATACTGTTGGTTCTACCCAGATTCGGCCAGTCTCCCGAATATGATGTTCTTAAAATGCCAAGAGCATAAAATTCGACTTGGTAATTTAATTTTAAATAATTAAATTATAATTAATGTCCAGAATGTTTTCTACTAGATGATGATGCAAAAATTGCAAAATAAAAAAGGTTAATTCAATTTTATTTTTTTTTAAATTATTAAAAAAAAAATAAAAATATATTGTTTTATTCAAAAAAAAGTATTTTTCAACTTATTCGAATTGTTCATGTGGATTCATGATTATTACCATTTAATCTAGTTGATTGTTTCATAATCCAAACTATTTGATGATTTAATTTTTGTAAAATTTAAAAATAAAAAATAGGGGTGATGTGGATAGAACCGCTTTTTTCATCGTCTATAACATTAAAGTTTATGCTACAAGTTGTTATACGACATTGTTATAAAAGTCTCAAGATCTTAATATTCTCATAATGTTCAAGAGCAGAGCTTACTACCCCCTCCCCCTACCGTTATGTATAGGGATAAATTAATAAACTGTGGATAATCAAATAATCCAAATTATTAATTTATTAATCCAATTTTTATTTAAACCGATAACATTGTCACATAATAACTATTTTTATTTTAAATCTTGCCTTGTCGAAAACTTTGAATTGCAGCAATATCTCTGGAAATAATATCTATGGAACCAACCGTTACCCTTCCTCCAATTCCGATACGTAAACAATGACCAGCCGTAATTACTGTGTCAGTGTGAGATTGTATGTTAAGATATCTATGAAATTTAAGTGATTATAGATATCGATAAGTTTTGGAGAAGGAGGATC
>JAUZNC010058795.1:0-10894 GCA_034780395.1 Vannuccia rotundouncinata
ATTGTTACATTTAATTTACATATTTAAAGTCTCTCTGTTTATAGAAACAAACTGAAATTTTGTTCTATTTACTTCATTAAATTTTCTAAAAGTTTAATTCAAGGATTTTAAGGATATATTTACAGATATTTTGTTTGTTCAATAATATAATATTTTTTTAATCAATTTTGAAAAGAGGGTTACACATTTTAGAAGAATTCATTTGATAATCTGTATAAATGTCTTTTTCATTGAATAACATATGCCTGATTCATAGTTTGTCATAAATATATTCCGTGTTTTTTACGACTCTGTAAGTCATCTTTTTGGAATGTAATCATTGTCTTCTGAATTTAGTTAGTTATCAATTTTAATGAAAGTTGACTATGTTCCGAATTATAAATTAAGAATTATGAATAACTTAAAATATTATCAAATATAATACATTCAAAAGAATTAATTAATTATTTATAATTTAAAATCATTTTCCAATAACATGTACCTAAAATAAAATAAATTCTTTAATAATCTAAAATTAATACAAAAATCTGTAACAATCAATTTACGCCAATTTAATTATAAATCAATAAAAACAGAACTCGATAATACCATACTTCTCTCAAAAAATGTCTTCCCTTTATCATTATTGAATTCTTGCCACGCGATAAAATAAAGATTTAGGTGTGACCTCTTCTATAAATATTTGTATCAAAAATATCTTTTCGTTATTCTCTTGGCTTTTGTTTAGACATTGGTTCTTAAAACTGGTTCAGGACACTAAAAGGGTTGCATTTATATTTTTCAATAATTTCCATTATATACAGTACAAAAATAAAGTGAAATCGTTTATAGCTCTATTTTTTTACCTTAATCCCGAAATTGTCTGGTGTTCAGACATTTAAAATTATAATTTTAGTTTTGATTTGATTTGAATTGAATACAATTTTTGAAATAAACGTGTAATTTGTTTTTATTGATTTACTAATATCTATCAGCTCGTTGTTAATTTAGCTTTTATCTTTTTCAGCAATATTTTAAATCGAGTTTAAACTCAGACAGTTTGAGTAGAAATTGAAAGAACTTTTAATTTTTTTATGTTCCTTGTTTTTTGCGATTTCCTGCTCCTTCTCTTTTCGTACGTAGTATTGTAAAATAATCCTCTACATGTCCTTTTTATGCTGTAAATATGCTCTTAACATTAACAATCAATACTGTACAATATGCGACATAGATTGATTAATTTAGTTGTTATAATAAATTCCTTTTAATGGTGTTGCGGAAAACTACGATGTTAATCTATCTAATTATCCTGCCCTCCTTCAGCCACTGTGGACGCATGTCTTCAGCAAGGTCTTAAACGACGATCACTTGGTCTCTTCAGAGACAGTTCCAGTTCAGCTCTTCTGTCTAAACTCTCTAAATCTTTCGAGCCAGCAGAACTGGTAGCAAACCGGCTCACGGAGGCTGGTGAGATGGCCACCTGGTGCAGTGGAAGTGGATGTGAGGCTTCTAACTCCGTGGACGCTGGTGGAAGTTCGTCGTTGGCTTTCGGATTGTTTGGGGACTCGAGGTACACTTATCTGTTTCTAAATCTAAAAATTGCTTACCTCCTCATGATACTATTTGTGCTTTACTTTTAATGAATTTAATTTGCTCCTAATCCTTCGCTGCTAATCTGATGTTCTTCAAATTATAATTTCAGCTTTTTATATCATGATTATATTGTTTTTGTGCTCTATATTTTTCTTGTAAACAGCCATTTTCATTGAAACATATTTTTTTCATATTTACTCATTATAGAAAGAAATTTTCTACTGGATTTTCCTAAAAACAACTAACTTAATAATTGTTTAATTTATCAGATCATCACTATTTTTTGAGTAAATTTAAAATAGGAATCTATTAAGTCTCTGATTCAACAAGATTGTTTAAATAATTCTTGTGCATCTTGAACTGACAGCTTTTGACAGGGATATCTGTGCTTATCATGTGGAAAAGACAGTTAATTCATCATTCTTTTTCTCCTTGAATGTTCGTGTCATCGAACCCACACCCCCACTCAATTTTATCCTCTCACTGAAAGATATTCACCTCTATTTTACATGAAAGAGAGTTTAATTAATTTCTATCCGCCAAGTTCCGCTAGCTTCCTGTTTTTGATCGATTCGCGTCTTAATATAGCTTCACATTCTTTTTTCCTTTGGTTGATAAAGGTTGATTACTGAACTCAAGAAATAATTAAATTCTGCTCCCTCCATCACTAACATGAATACTATTGTGCTAATATCAAAATTGCAATCTGAAATTACTTTTGTTTATTTATTTGTGGTTTGTTTCGGTTTCAGAAAGGCAAAATTGACGGCCCACTCCTTGCAACAAATTAAGTTTGTTTGGATCCGTGTGGCATTATTTGAGAAAGTTCTTGCGAAGATCCTGGATCACTTGGTTGTTAATTCATCGTAAGTGTCAATTAGCTGGATCAATTAGTTGTCCCTCAATTAGATCGATGTTAGACCTAACTACCCTTTCCGATAAATAACACAAGGGTTGTCGTCTACTCAAACATACTTTGCTATATTTAGCGACAGCTTTATTTTACAATATTTCTTTACTGATTTTTAGACTCAACTTTATATTTACCCACGCAAAACATATTTCGTTGTCTGTCTGAAATTGAGCATAGATATTTTACTGAAGGAATATATAAAAAAAACTTTATTTTAAGCATCACCAGCTTCACATTTTATAATGATAACACCACATTATTTAATGATAACATCACATTATTTAATGTTTACATCACATTTCAAGTTTAAAGAGGGTAACTTGTAAAATCTACAACTTCTAAGAAATCTGCAATGGGTATCTCATGAATACAATGCATAGTTATGTTTTGGCGAACATTTGTTTATGATTACAATTATACTTTATAAAATATTATCATTTCATGATTTTGTTCATCATCAAGTCAAATCTATTTCCAGACGGTTCGTGAATTATATTTGTCTAGTTTCACTGCTTTTATATCTTCTCCTTCTTTAAATATATGTATACATGAATTTTAGAAAAGAAAAGTTTATTTGACCCAACTGAAAATTTTATTTATTTTGATTGTCAATTTAAACATGTAACTGGATTATATCACTATTTAATCTCTTCAAATAAAAAGAGACTGATTATCAATGTTTTCGACGAAAAAGATTTTAAACTATTATCCTGGTTGAACAGAAGTGATCGATATCACAAAGCAGGTCTCCTACCATGGTAGAAATCTCTTATATCTGTCCTATCGAATGCTTTTTATATAGTTACTTTCAGTTTATAGTTAATTGCAAGCCAGACACTAAACAATACAGACAATCATTTCATAACTTTTATTTATATTACTTTTATATTTGGACCTTTGATAATAATCTATTTAATTTATCATTTTTTATTAAATCAAATAATTACCATATCGATTTTTATATATTTTAGAAATTCTATCAGTATAAAAATTGCATCCTCTATCTTTACCGTTATATAAAGAGTATCTTCTATTTCACCATTATAGACATTGCATCTTCTATTTCAACATTATAGACATTGCATCTTCTATTTCAACATTATAGAAATTGTATCTTCTATTTCAACATTTTAGAAATTGTATCTTCTATTTCAACATTATAGACATTTTATCTTCTATTTCAACATTATAGACATTGCATCTTCTATTTCAACATTATAGAAATTGTATCTTCTATTTCAACATTATATAAATTGTATCTTCTATTTCACCATTATAGACATTGTATCTTCTATTTCACAATTATAGACATTGCATCTTCTATTTCAACATTATAGAAATTGTATCTTCTTTTTCACCATTATAGACATAGTATCTTCTATTTCACCATTATAGACATTGTATCTTCCATTTATTTCATCATTTAAAATCTTTTATTTCAGCAAATATTACGAAAAAGATTCAATAATTGCTGACCAATGTAATGGACCATTGCTTGCTTCATTGTTGGGTGAGTTGCATATGAAAAGATATGATTAGTGTTCGTGTAGCATGCCTAGCTACAATCTTTACTCTGTATTATCTTTGTGAAAGTCAAGAAATTATAATAATCTAATATAAACGTCGAAATTCACATTTCTTCTTGATTCATTTCCTAAATGAATCTTTTCTTTTAGTCTATATCCCAACTATCACAGACAAAGCTTTTCTCCTTCGTCGAACAGTGAAGGATGTAGGCATTTCCTTCTCGATTTGATGTTTAAATGCCAACACTACTTCAATTGAGTCTAGGTAATTGACCAGGCTGCCGTCTTAGTCTTCAAGTCGCCTCTATAGTTCCATCCTTTGTTTCTCTTCCATAATGTGTGATCCATTTCATACGAGACTTTATTCAAACAAATTTAGGAAAAAACTGCCGTCTTCTAATTTATTCAGGTCGATTTTCTGAAAATGTTAATTTTTGTAAATCACCTTTTAGCCGGACCATGTGCTCTTGATTACACTCGTATGCGAACTTGTGAACACCTCTGGACTGACCCACCCGCTGATGAACTAGTCCAACGTCATCGTATCCACAGCAACGGGCCGTTAACTCACAGCCCATATTCCACAACAACAGGGCCTGGTGGATGCAGTGCCACTGTTGGACTAATCAATGGGTCCAATTCTCCAAAAAAGCCAAGCCTACGAGTGAGTTAGTATATACCAACTTGTGTTTGTGGTCAATTGTAAATACTGAAATGATAAGTTTTGTATTTATGTGTAGATACGACGTCACACAAGTTCAAGCAGTGAAGAGAGTTTGAGGGGAAGTGCTCCTCCAAGTGCCAAGGATTACGTAGAGTCTCTTCATCAAAATATGAAGAGCACACTTCTCTATGGCAAAAACAATGTTTTAGTGCAACCTGTGAGTTTCTTCGACATACACCAGAGCTACAGAACAGTTCTGTTGTCTCTTCAATACACAGCAGAGCTACAGAACAGTTCTGTTGTCTCTTCAATACACAGCAGAGCTACAGAACAGTTCTGTTGTCTCTTCAATACACACCAGAGCTACAGAACAGTTCTGTTGTCTCTTCAATACACACCAGAGCTACAGAACAGTTCTGTTGTCTCCTCAATACACACCAGTCATGTTACTTTTAATTATACCCACTTGTAATTAATATAACTCATTAATTCACTCACATATCCATATTCATCGTCTTCATTAACCTCTTCTTTCATTTCTTCTGAATTTCTCTCATCTCCCTCCTTCCACCTTGGCTGCTGACGATATTCTCCATCATCTGCAGAAGAATTGGCAGGAGAGATATCCTGATAATCATCCGATTGTGAGATATCTAGATCTCCTCGTTTGACTTTAGATTCGGGCCGCTGGCTATGGTAACGAGTTTTCTCCTCTCTGTGCATCGGTTGGTCATCGTCCGAGTGTGAATGGACAAGCTCCTCTCTTTTTCCTCTCTTCTCTGACTTATTTTTGTGGTAACGTGAAGACTTGTGGTGGTCGCGTGATGGCGCTTCTTGTGGGGCTTCGTGTTCCTCCTCCGAATGAGAGCTGTAGGTCTCTTCTCTTTTTGGGCGACGATCGTGTCGTATATCACTATAGCGAGACTTGTTTTCAACGATGTCGTCAATACGCTGGACCTTCGATGTTCCCGAGGAACGAGAACTGTTGCCATGGTGCCGCTTCGAGGGTCGCTCGTACTTTGAAGTGTTGGGGTGAGCGGATGATTTATCCTGCAATAAACAATTGGTATCTAGCAATATATTATACCGACAATTCCAGAAGGAACAAGATTGAAATCTGTACTGAGCATTGAATACTTTAATGAAAATTTGAGCCTACCGCTTTAGTGAGACTGCTTGATTTCGGTTTGTTGGCTGTGATGGGAGATATATCCAATCTTCTACCGGTGGGGACATTCCGTTCCTTCTGTTTGTTTCGTTGGATCTTGCTGTCCACGGCTCTTATCTCCTTTTCCCGTCGTCGAGTTTCTAAAATGAAGTGTAAAAGAATAGTACAATGTCTAAACCATGTATATACTGAAATAATAGGATAACCACCTTCTCTCAACTGCTCCTGTTTTTGACGCAGCTCCTCCTTTTTCATCCTAAATCGTTGCTTTTCCCGATCCATTGCGTCACGGTGTTGTCTATCTCGGTCCTTTCGACTGGTAGACTTGGTACTGATCTCGGATACAATTCCTCTTCGTTTGATGGAGACAACTGCTGAACTCATCACTGCACCTTCTGCCTCTTCACTGCAAAATAAAATATTCAACTTTTCATATTACAAAGCGTGTTTTAATAAATAAATAAACGAATTAAACAATATAAAAATACGTAAATTCGGCAAAGAAGACAACATTAAAAGATAAATAGAACTGTAAAGAGAAAAATTAATGTATTCACCTTTCCGAGGAATATGATCTTTCTCTTCTTGTATATTCTCCATAACGGTCTTTTCCACGAGACATTTTTTCACAATTTCTGAAATACAACACAAAATACTTTGATAGAGCTTTGTAACAAATATATACAACATTTTTATGTGTGCAATAATCCATGCGTTTACTATTTGAAACACAAGAAATTTACTATTTCGCAAACACAAGAAATGTGAAAGTGAATTTATATTAAATTAATTTTGTTAAATGTCAAAATTTGTCATAAAATAATTAAATTACATTGCAGTAGTTATACGGTGAGTTTATCCTGTTAATGTGTGAGTCAACTCATCAATGGGTAAAGTTAATCCTCTTAACAACAGATGCATACATGCCCAAAATTGACGATATAAATTCCTAATATACAATATATAAAGCTTTTATTACCTATTGTACCTTAACATCACTAACATATAAGACAATTTAATTCTGTAGAAATTTGTTTAATAATATTAATATGAATTGTATAAGACTTGACCTGTATTTGCATAATATAAGTTATGATATGTTTTATCACTGAACATATTGGTGATTTAAAAATGTATTTTAAAAGCCTGAAATTACAACCAAGTGCCATAGAAAAGATCATTATATAAATATATATAGAAAAAAACTTTTGATTGAAGACACTTTTAACTGAAAAAAGTCGGAACAATCCCATGCCTGATTTTAATTGATCTCAAATTCATCAATTAAAAAAAACGTATACTTAACCTTTATCGATCCAGCTTTTCAAAAATGTTAACATTTTTATTTAAAAATATTCAAAATCCCTGTGACACTGATAATTTTGGGAATTCTAAGTTGATGGGAAACACATGTTTAATGTGTGTATAATAAAATTTGTCTATAGGGTTCCTATCCTTTTATAAATTTTATCATTCTGAAGGAATTACTTAAATTTAAGATAAATGTATATCATAATATTGTTAAACATCACTATTATATCACGGGTTCCTTACCAGCTTTTTTATCCAGGAGAATTTTTTTATTAATAACAATGGCCTCCACCTCTCCTTAAAAGGCAACATCAATTTTTATAAACATAATTTTCTAATAGAATGTATTTTACAGTGATATAATAAATAGTTTCAAGGTATACCAATTTTTCTTTTAAAATTTCTAATAGTTTAAATGTTAAAATATTAAATAGATGATAATATAAATAAAGTTTAGTATTAATTGCTGTGGACTCTGTAGCCATCCAATCAACTCACTTAATTAAATAAAAATCAAGCCAATAGGTACATAATTGTGCTTAGCCTTATCTAATGGCAACTCAGCAGACCAGGGGTGCTTAAATCCTGCAACCATAATGGCTGTGCTTGGCCCTACTTATGGAAGTTAACTTTAACTAAAATTATCAAGATAAATGTTTTCAAATTGTAATACAAAAATTTTTTTAATAAATTTTTATTAAAATTATAAAATTTTCCTAAAATAATTAAATTATTAATACAATCTTTAAATGAAATAGTTTTGAAAGTTAATTTTTTAAAGCAATACAAAATATCCAGGAGGCAGTTTCCAAGTACAGTATAATGGGATTATACTATTTGTATTATACATTAAAATGCTTAAATATAAAAGATATTTTAAAAATATCTGAGTTCTATTACTCACTTTTTAATTAATTGACACTAATTTTAAATAATATATCAGTCATAAATATACATCTTATAAGAAATAAATTTTGGAAATAAAAAATATCCAGAATTTAAATAGCCAAAGCTTATATGAAATTTAATTTTAGATAAATTTCAGACAAAATTTTATTTTTCATGCACATAGGTTATTATATCAGGAATCCTAACAAACTGCAATCAGATTTCTGGAAAATAATCTCCTGTGCAGTATGGCATACAGCACCCAGCATCTATTTTGTAAAACATTTTATGACCTAAAGTGCATCTAAATAATTAATTTTTTGAGATTATATAATAAAAAATGGAATTTATATAGGTATAGGCTTTAAAATCCATTATTTAATAATTAAGAATTCCAGATATTTAGGATGCCTGGAATTGAAACCTTACTCAAACATTTAGAATTCTGGATATATCCCACATTTATTTGTAAGAAATACACCAATGCAAGGAATAATTTCTTTATATAATACATTATTCAATTGATAAATCAAGTGATTTGTTTATTGTAGAGTAGTTTAATATTAGAGTTGCATAAAACTAAAATTAAAAATAAATTTAAATGATCATTCACGAATAGATGAGCAATAGTGTGAAAAAAATGTGCAAGTAAAACTTTGTGTATAATATACAGATAAGTAATTATTAAACAATATAATTGTTGAAGTTAACTTAAGTCAATTTAAATAATAACAAAAATTTGTTAATTTTCTGCTCTACATCAATATCATTGTAAATTTTATTTAAATAGTCTTTTATAGATTTTGCTCTTATGTTCAATGCATGGGATGGGATTCCTTGCCTCCTCAGCTAATGTAAATGCCCTTTCTTGAAAGTTGTTAATATCTGTATCTACCATATATCTCTTCTTTTTTATTTACTTTGCTCCATCATATGCTTATATCTCTGACATGATCACATCATTGAATAACTTTTGGAAATAGGAACACTGTGGACACCACCAACAACAATGAGATGATCCTTGATGACAAATCATGCAGTGAGATTTTTTGGCAACAGGTAGAAATAATCTTATTGGTAGAAAAAGATTGCTCCAAACTTCCTTGGCCATGACTGAAGAGGAACAATTTCTTTGTAGGCTGCATTTATAGATAGAAGTCAGTCAAAAAGCTTATCAAGGTCCTCATCAGAATCGGGAAGCATAAAAACTCTGGTCACTTTTAAAGAAATTACAGACAGTGAGAAATGAAATATATTGTTGAAGAATAATGTCACTGTAGTGTGATCAATTGGAAATATATATTTGGTAATGAGGTTTAAAAATACAGCATGAAATTTTACTCCAATATAGACATTACTGGTGGTAATGATAGATGTGAAATTTATAGATGGAGAACAACATTTAATACACTTTATATGGACTATGTGTATAGTATTTTTCTCATGTTGTAGAAGATATTATTGATGGGTTTAGCCAGAGTAGCCTATGTACAAAATAGGTCATACTGTATTTATAAGAATAACATTTTATTTGAATGCAAACTATTGAATATCCTGGATTAATGAAATGAGAATTTAAATCCTGGCCAGGAAGGAGATTTTCAAAATCCAACAATCTGGAATGAGTGGCAACCCTTAAGTGAATTTAATAGTGTATGTAAATTTAGTATATAAAACATACTAAGAATCTTGCTTATAATGAGTACTCCAATTATGATAGAAAACTTTCAGTTCTTCCTTATTAATATATTTTTATATTATTTTTTTTAGTGAATGTGTTAAAAATAAACTTACACAACTCACATAAACATCAGAGAAAAACAAAACACAAAGAATTAGAAAAAGGAGAAAAAAATTCAGAAAGATATTTCACTCCAGTAATATATTCAGATATACCTCAATCAGTAAAAATAGTAAAATGAGAGGATAATAAAATGATAGTAACTCAGGGGTGGATCCAGGAATTTTGAGAGGGGGGTGGATCAAGTTTTAGAAAAGGGCACTTTAGAAACATAATTTGTAAAAAATAAAAGAGGCTTTTAAGTTGGTAGGTATTTATTATTTACATAAAATAATTATCATTCAATTACAAATAAAAGCAAATTTCAGAAACTGATTCCAATATAAACTGAATTAAAAGATTTTTACTACCAATGTTAACTTATTTACATATTGTAATGTACATACATATTTTTACAATTACATAACATATTCAAAAAACATTCTCCTTTGATGTTGTTTAATGTACTCATTCATAATCACTGTGCTATCAATAGGTATCTCATTTTGGTGAACATTCATCATCATCAAAACCAGTCAGTCTATGTTCACCTACTTGATTGCAAAGGTATGTCTTCATCCTTCAAATACAAGAAAACATTCTCTCTGCTTGGACACTTCCCCCTGGGATAGTGCACCCAATAGTGACCAGGGTTCTGATGTTCATAAAAATGTCTTCATCTAAAAGTAACAAAGTAGTTGTTGCCATGGCTGTTACTTGTCTTTTCCATTCACCGAGTTCATATTGAAGACATGATGCGGATGGCAAATCATTCTTCCAAAACAACAGTTTTTTGTAGCATTCTTCTAATACCATATCAGACATACATTTAATGCTGGCAGGGACAAGTGAAACAATTGCAGAACATATATGATCATCTTGAGAAAAACGCATATTTATCTGCACCAGGAAGAAGTCCAAAAATGGAATCTGTACATTGCACAGGTAATATTCTTCAGGAGATGAGCTTGGAGCATTCTCTCTGTGCATTTGACGATTTGCAAATCAAGGAATAGAAACTGTGCCTCCAATTTTTTCACAAAGGTTGAGAGCATCAGAAAAGATCATTTTG
>JAUZNC010058796.1:10248-47452 GCA_034780395.1 Vannuccia rotundouncinata
AAAAGACAAGTGTTGACACTTATTATGGGGTATTAAGAAAGGAAGGAGTAGAAGGTGGGAGAGTGTTAATTTCAAACCACCCGTATGGAAAGAAACAGTGTCATACAGTTCAAAAAAGGATTGCCGAAGTAACTATTTTGACTCTTTTTTTATTATTCCACCCATATAACAAATTTTAAGAGCTGATAAAGACGACAATTTTGTCATTGTGCAAAGACCATGAAAAGGGAGCGAAGAATTTGCCGATTCAACTATTCGGAATATAATTTTTCTGAGTATCAATGATAGGAATGGTATATATCAAAGAAATAATTGTGATTATATTTCCAATAAAGACCCGGGAATAATATAAAAGAGTGCAGGGAGGGGATAATAAAGATTAAAGACAAGTATCCACCACATGGTCTTGTTGATTTTAATGATTAATGTTTGACTATTACCGCGCTAATACGGGGCAACCTTTGTGAAGCAGTTGTCCTAAGATTCGACCATAAATGAATCTCTAAAAAAGATTACTATGTATTTCTATAATGGAGATATAAGAGGAAAGATCAGTTTGTGAGGAGGTGGGGTGGGGTGGCAAAATCAGAGTAAATAAAAAATTCAATAGTGCTACTGTTCTGTAAACAATAAGTGGAATATATGGAGGCATGCATATATATGATTCATATATGCGAGAAAAGATTTTTTATTTAACAAATGACCTGCTATAAAATTATAGAATAATTTTTATATATTGTATATGCCGTAATTTAATTTGATTTAATTTATTCTTTTTTATTTTGATAAGAATTTAGCTATATTTTTATTAATAATAATTTTTTAAATTTTTATTTATATAAAAGCGATTTTTAATATTAATAATATTTGATTCAACTTAAAATGAATTTTCTGTCAGTAAATTTGTAAAAAAAAATATGAAAATAATAAAAATAATAAAAATATATATTATATATAGTAATTAATAAATAATATACTATATATTTATACATTGAGCCTCAATCTTACAAGAATTAACATTTCCCTGTATTTCCCTGTATATTTAGTTATTATATATATATATACTTAAAATTGGATATATACGAGAAATAGTTTTCGTATCTATAAATCTAGGGTGTCTTTCTCTGAAATCATTCACTTGAGCCTTTATAATAATATAAAAGAATTATGCGAGCAATCATTCCTTTGTTAAAATAAAAAGTTGTCGTTTTATGACCCAGATTAGTAATTTTAAGTGTCCACACACTAAGAGATATGTATATAGTACTATTCTTATCATAAATGGTATATATTTTGTATATCAAACAAGGAATATAAAATGTATCAAGAACAAATAAAGTATTCCGATATAAAGAAAAAATACAATCCTTTATTTTATTCATAGACATGTGTGAAAATGTATAGACTATAATTCTATATATGTTGTTTTTCTATACTCTATAAATGCATAATATTAAATTCAAAATAAAATGTCGAATATGTGTAATAAATAATATATTTAAACAATATAGTATCTTAATTTTGACAAGCACTTGTCCAAAACAGGAGCAAAAATTTATAAAGTGTATCTCAGTTATGATATCTTCCATAAGTTGTCCCCAACGACCCTTCGAAAGCCTGACGTTATCACGCCGAGCTTAGGGTCATGTCAAGTAGTCTCAATGTCTTGATTTGTATATAATAGGTACTCTAATATGTGACAGTATATCGCATTGAATCACAGACAATAACTATAACACACTCTGAATACGCCGTATATAAGATATTTATTATTCAATACATATTACCAGAAGAATTTATATACAACTGTGAATTATTTGAAAAGAATAAATGCAAAATGATCGTTGTCCTCAATCTTCTAATTCTTTTGTGTTTGCGAATGACTCGTCATATAAGTGTAGTGTTTTTATCAAGTAGGCTCTTTATACATAACTGATGTATATGCATTATATATGTAGCATATATGTATGTATATACAGGAATATGTGTATGTGATAAGATATATTGAACATTATATGTTGGCTAAATTTTATTATATGAAATACCGAACACACTTAAGATTACAATAACCAATGACAATATCAATTATTATCGTTTAAGTACCTTTCAATTTTTTTATTTACAAGCCCACCATGTATGATGTGTTAAAAAGTGGATCGTAATTTCAAGTTAAAAATACATTCTAATACATTTTAATTGCTTATAATAATAGTTTTGAGGATAACATAAATATATTTTATGGAAATGTATATCTATAAAGTTATAATTTTCGTTTCTTATAATAATCGATTCTATTTTTTAAATATTATTTATAAATTTTTATTTTCCATCTTTCAGGAATGCCTGCATTTGGACCAGCTCATTTAGGTAAGTAACATATTTTATTTTTTAAATATATCGCATTCATCATGAATAATGCTACACAAAAAATTAACTAAATATTTTCGCCATATATCCCAATTTGGAATATATAAAAAAAATAGTAATTTCTTCCCACTCATTTTTTTTGACTACCTTTTTTAACACATTGAAACCTAAAAATGTGATAAATTTTTAAATAAAAATGCATTCATATATTTGTTTTAAAATTAATATTCTTAATCTATATACGTTTTTATGAATTTTAACAACTGAAATTTAAGAATTAAACAAATCCGTTAACTTTTTCATTCATTATTATATTATAAGCTTCAAAAAATATCAAAAATAGAACTTCCTTGCAGCTTAAGAAAATAAACAGAATTAAAATTGTTTTTTAATAAATGATAAATTGTAAATTTCCATTATGAATCAAAGCGAATTTTGTTATATACCTATACATTAATTTCTAATTAATATTTATTTCCTTTCCCTTCCTTCAGGAATGCACGGTTTTGGGCCCCATTTTCCAGGCGCTTTCCATCATCAGACTTCCCTCCCTCCCACCAGTTCAGCCGAAGCTCTCTTCGCTGCCGAAAAAGCTCGCGCTTTGGGTCTTCCTTCTTTTGCATCGTTCTATCCTGGCCTGGACTCGGTCCACCGTGAATCAGCTGCGCAATCGGCCCTAGCCGCTCTCCGCTCTCACGTCCACGGACCCAGTTCAGCCGAACTCTCTCAACTCTACTCCCAGTACGCCGCTGTGGCCGCGGCTGCCGCGTTACCCCAACCCCCAACGGGACTCCAGTACCCTCCACCGCCCGGCCTCATCCCTTGTTGTCCTCCAGGATGGCCAGGAACTACAACCGTGTCCAGTGCGGTGGGAACAACACCGTCCTCCTCTTCCGTTCCCACTGTTAGTCAGGCAGCTCAAGCGGCGAATGCTGCCGCGGCAGCTGAGCTTCACAAGTCTCTAGCGGCTTACTCGATGCTGATGAAGCACTCGGCGGAGGACGCTTATCGTACGTCGCCCGGCCTTCCTGGTTCGGTTCTTTAAGAAACATACCGAGTTAAATGTGTTTTTTTATAGTTATTACAACAGGAACAACAGGAACAAATATCTATGTCATTTGTTTAGCCATGTGTTATTTGTTGTTTGTTGTACACCAAAAAGGTTTAATTCATTCTTAGTTATAACACTTATACTTCAACTATAAATTGAAAGTTTTACCCAAAATATGTTAAGTTTAAATTTAATCAATATTTGATTAATAAGTTTAATATTTCATTCTTATTTCATTCATGGTCCAGTGTCGTATGTTGTCTTTCGTGATATGGTTCTGTTAATCATGCGTTCAGTTTCCAATGTACATAATTATAACTTTATTTGACCATAACTAATATATTATCGTATTATTACTGAGTATTCATGCTATATTCTACATTTGTTGTGCATTATTTTGACTATGAACACGTGCAATGTAGACATTTGTTACGGATAATGAAGTATTGTTATTACCATGTACACATCTCGTTTGAGCCACAAAACAATTTTAAGAGTTACAATTTGTACATATATATACTACTTATTATATATAAATATATTTATAGCTCTCTGATAATAATACACCAGATACATTGTATGTATGAAAAGAGCCATGTATATGGGGAATTCACTAATAGTACACCTCCAACAATAATAGCACCTCTAATGATGTTGTAAATTCGATTTTGTACAGTTTTATCTTTTGAAAGATACATGTTGATCTCTATAATAATTGTTCTTGTTTTGTTTTGTATTTCAAAGGAAGTAGGTAGATAATTTAGTAGAAAATTAACATTAATGACTTTTAAAGAAAGTGTGCGGAGAGAAACAGATTTTAAAATCTTTCAATTTTTTTTGAAGGAATAAAATTTGTTTTAGAAATTGTAAACTATTTAATATTTGATATTTCATTGTAAAACAGATTTACTACAAAATTATTTAAAGTTTTTTTCTGTGACTAAAACTTTCATTATTAATTGTTTCTTATTATAGTTTTTTTTAAAAACAGAATAATAATTCCAAAAACATTAAATATTATATATTTATTTATCATTATATGATAGTCGTTTAAAACAACTATAAAGTTGTATCATATATATATATTTTTTAATACAATATCTAAAATATTTGTTACAGTTTGACAATGAAAAAAATGTTAATATATGATTATTAAAAGCAAATTTTATAATATTGTTATGATTTATGTAGATAAATACACTTACTTTTCATAATTATAAACGAACTTTTTCTTTTACATATATATATATATTTGATGAAAAAAATTACATAATTTTAGTTTTTTGACTTAAACGAAATTTTCACTTACACAATCCGGCACTGTTTAACCTCCCCTTTAAACAGTCAATAATAGCGTTGGGTATGATGACAGATTCAGTGTGTGCTACAGGAAGGCCCTTGGGTTGAATAAGTCTCGAGAAAGAAGGACATATATCAGGACTTTGAAGGATACAATGAAGTCCAAGCTTCTGGCAAAGAGCTGTGGACATCCGGAACGGGCGTATTTGAGGTGTCAAAATGCCTCCGTTCTCGATAAACAATGGAGTCATAGAAGTTACAAACAAAGCGCCGACGAGATTTTGTATGATGCCAGACTTTTTTCTAGAAACTAAATAATACTAATAGTGGAAGACTGATGAGCAGAGGTCATCAATTGAATGTGACGCGAGGATCAACATGGTAGGAGACAAATTATGGAGATGTTTGTTCAGTTTCATGGTGATAACAAGTCTGCAAGCTTCACAACTAAAATAATAAGATATAAATTCGATATTCACTCCTATATAGTATTCGAAAACTTTTATAATAATTTGTGTAATTATTGAAAAGGTATTTTCTTTCCTTTAAAAGAGGTTATTTGTCATGGATAATATCATATTGTGATTATAAAATAGTCAAAAAGATAAGTTTTAATCGTAAATTTTCTATATGGTAAACAAACATTTTTTTTTTGATAAAAATGTAAAATGCACTAAATGGCAACATTATACCAAAATTATAATTAAAATGTTAATCTCGAAACTAATAGTTTTAATCCAAATATAGAGGTATGTGAATTACAGAAAAACAATAATTAAAAATACTGTTTTTGGAATAGATACGTCTTCTGAAAATATTGCTGTTCATATTGTATAAGCCACAATTTTTTATTCTAAAAAGTACAATGGCTTGACGATTTAGGAACTATCTTTAATGTGAATAAATTTAGAAAAACGATACATCCCAATCATCTATAGATTTGGGATGTATCATTTTTCTAAATTTATTAACAGTACAAAATAACACAATAACAAAGACAGTACAATCAAAACTATTTTTATAAGTCATACTTTCATAAATTATGTTTTTTCGTTATCTCAATATTGTACTCCATTATATATGTATACCCCAACTCTCCAATTCACCTGAATGTACGTAGCAGTCACTTTGAGAAAAAGGTGAACTATACAACCTTGTTTTTATGACGATGTGAATAGCTATATCAATATATAACTGTCGGCATATATATATATCAAAAGCCTTCAATACAAAGACATCAAGACCATTACTGAAGACGTTGAAGACCCTCATTGATTTCGGATGGTTGAGCACAGTCAACAAGTGGACACTATAAATGATGCTGTTAGAAATGACAAACAATTTTCACAACAATGGAAGATTCATAGCGGGCTATATCTCACTCTATTTTATATGTAAATACTTAACTGTCAAAGATAAAATAGAAGATGTCTTTTTCTTTCAATGTATTGTTGTATTATAAATGGCAACTCTTTTAAATGTGCATTGGGTGCATATTATTTGCTGTTTCAAATTGCACAATATATCAAAATTATTGATTTTCTTAAGAGTATAAAAAGCCAGTCAACATTTTATAAAAAAATATCCATTTTTTCTTTCAATAGATTTTTTTAATAAATATAGTTTAAAAATAACATTAAAACCTAAAACATAATTAAAATAAAATATCATATCATATCATATAAAACACCATAACGGTTGGTTTACCCATTTGTAAAAAAAACGCTGAACATATTTCTTTGTTGTATGATAGTATATTTAATAATGCATTCTTTAGTATTCACGTAACCGACCAAAAACTATTCATTTATAATATATAGACACGCTATTATCTTAGCGACATATGTTTAATAAAAGAAAAAACGGCCTATCTTTATTTTAGTATAATTAAATATTTTGACAAAAAATTTTACAAAGCTGAATCTAATTGCATGCATTTATGTTAAAAAGTCTTTATGCTTGGTAACTTATTTTTTTGATTATAATCACTTAGATAAATTATAGGAGTCGACGCATATTTTAAGGTACATAAAAAATAAATTTGATCTTCGACTTTTTAACTGATAGAATGTGTAATGAGACACCGCCTAGGGACCTTTGCGAACCCGGTAAAAATGAATGCTCTTGAATACACCCATATGATAACGACCCCCTCACAATCCTTCGGTCAATGAAATAAAAAGGTAGGCCATAAGTGAATCGCTTTTATTTGTTATACAGGCTTTTAATTTCCTTTCAGAGATTACCCACATCCGGAAAAGTTTCATATCTATGTATAATGTGTGTTGGTGTTATTGTTATTCAGTATAAGTGTAATAAACTATATATGGCATTTAATAATAACAAATATATATGTCTATATTCTAAACTCCTATAATAAAATAATGCTTTCTTTCAAAAGGCGTATCTCTCTATAAATCGCTTGTCAATATGGAACTAATTTTCGGGTATATGTTTTGTTCTATGGTAATTAAATGTTATGTTGGCTTTTAGTTGCACCTTTGGACCAGTTTGATCCAAATCAACTTAATGTGTGCTGTTTAATACCAGTATATATATATATATGATTAGATGGGCTTGACATACAAGATATTTGAAATAAACGTTTGGGTTGACAATTTGATTTATTATTGTGCTTGTTTTATAGACAGGTGGGTCATTATAATTTGGTTACATTTGTATACCTATATATTTTGAGTTTGGAATATTTTTAGGGATATCAGCATCTTAAATATTGTTGAATCTTCTTGAAAGAGATCCATAGATTTTTATCTTACTACAATTTAATATATATTATATAAAATAATGTTCAATATTATTGTTTATAATTTGAGTTTTTGAATATCGTTGGATCTATTTGTATTTAATTAAAAAACAAATAACATAAATATATTTTATATTATATAGCGATGTGGAAAATTGTGCCACAAATACAAGATTGAGTCCAATGTTTTTTAAAAAACCTGCCAGATTATCAACTGTATGTATACGCAAAATGCACTTACTATATAAAAAAGCAATTAATAAAAAAACAACATCGTGATAACTCTCGTGAAAGAAATATGTGCCACAAGTTATCATACCTGCTGCTCTTTACATTAGCTCTTTCACCTCTTAATAAAAACGAAGTATACCTGGTTGATTTGTGTGTATATAGGTACAAGGAACCTGTTTGTTCGCCTTGTATAGCCACTTATTGCAATACAAGGGGAATACCCCCAAACTTCCGACAGGGGTCACAGGAAACAGGCCAAAAACATTGTTTTTAAAAGCGGCCTGATTAACTGAAACATGATGAAAACTGGCGTTCAGCACCTGCGGGAGGTCCTATATACCTTCCCCTTTGCGACCTTGTTATGGCCTGTACTATATATATACATGGATATATAGATATGTAGTACATACTATGGTTGTAAGACCAGGTATCAGAGGATATACCGCTTATCAGTTACAGGGCAATAAAGAAGCTGTATTAGCGAGCATTATCCATCGTGTAATTGAGCCACAAGAATCATGTAAAATAATAAAAAAGAATGTGATTGATTAGACAGATCTATCGCTTGATTAGCAACAGAATAATCTGGAATGTACTTATCGAGATTCCTTTTCAACCACTTCATTCGCTTCTACAAATGGACACATATATAATTGTAAAGATGGTCATTTCAGCACACTTCGGCTAATAATCATTTGATTTGTGGAACAAGTTTCGAAGGAAGGATGTATAAGACACAAAATAAAGTATATATATATATAATATCCTTAATATTGCATATGAAGCGGCTTTATAAATATACACCATCATTTTCCCATGTCCAACCTTTATATATATATATATATGAACATTATTGGCAAATTGTACAACAAGCTTATCGGAAATAATGACTATATATATATATTTGATTACAAGCATTTAACGTTTATTACAATAAATTTATTAAACAGAATAATTTTTGTAGCAGATAAGTCGCCCCTTATATATGTATATATAAGTATAATAATATTTTATGGTTTCAAACGCGCAATTGCCATTTATTTCTGTATTAAAGATTAGTATGATGTATCCCTTTTATAGTATAAACAGAGGCTTGTAAAAAAATAACAAAAACTTTTAAACTCAACTATATATATGCAACATGCACGCTTTGTAGAAATTTATTTACTTCATAAAAATAAATAAATTTGCAGAACTTACAGGTCGGTTAAATAATTCGTTTGATGTTGATGGAGCAAAGGTTAAATATAGGCCATTGAAATTGAATCAAAATTTAATTATCATATATATAGATTACATGTTCCATATATTACACATAACAATTTTAATGATTATTTTATTATTTACGGCTCAAAATAAACAGCAGTTTATTATATACTAGTTGATTAAACTCTCTTTTATAATAGTATGTTTCAGATAAATTAAATTTCATTTTAGCAAACGGTTTTTGGATCATTCTTTCTTATAAGTGATTTAAAAAAAATTTCTTCATATATAGGTATTCTGTTTTTATAATTTTTATATTCCGGATTCTTTCAAAAATACCTGTTCCATATTTTTATTAGATCTGTAATTATGATTAAAAGAACTAATATTTATAATCTCCCTTATAGATATATTTAGAAAGATGCGTATATAGAATTGAGAACAAGGGGTGGGGACATCTGAAAAGCTAGTAAACACCCCGTGTCTTATTATGCGACGTAATGGACTTACAAAGCGGCAAATTGACCACAAATGCCAGCAAAGTGGTACTCGTCCTACTTTGTGAGAAAATATAGGATAGAAAATAAATCGGAAGATTGTATGTAAAGTGGAAAGAAGGGGATGAAATGTATAGAAAAAAGTGGGGCGGAACTGCAGCTACCTCTATATAACATTCAACCAGAAGCAACAAATTTGTTACTAGAGGAGGGCAAGGCGCTCAAAGAAATTGTTCGAACTGCCAAAGTCTGATTAGTAGCCATTCTTCTCGAGTATTGAGGACAATTTGCGCTAACAAGCTTTCCGTAATGTTAAGATAAGGGAGTCATAGTTGGCCAAGAGCTGCCAATTGTCCCGCCATTGTGAGCCGGACAAAGAGGAGTTGTCCTAGAACACCACTCTTTTCTTCCTCTCAACGTAGAGAGAAAGAACAAGTGCACCCCTATATACTATCAGTCTGTTGTTATTCCTTTTACTGCATCTGTCGCCACCTTTTTCTCATCCCATGAATTCAAACTCTTCTTTTCCACAGAACTCCATTTATATGTCGATGCATTGGTTGTGGAAGTGTTGCTGAGGTAATCACATCCCACGGCCCATTAGTTTGACGATCACAGCCCTAGTTAAACAAGGCCAATGAAACATGAAAATAGTGTTAATAAATGAAATGTTTCCATAATTGTAAAATGATCAATTTGTAAATATAGAAAAACAAAATAAATACATTTATAAATAAATTGGGTTCTAAAGGGATTGTTTTCATTATATATATGAAAAAAATATTTTTTAATCCCAATCACAATAAACATTTCAATTAACTATGTGTAAAAGTATCAGATAATTAAATAAAAACAACGGTTAATACTAAAAATCAAATGTTAAACATTATTAAATATTGAAAAAACATTTTGTGAAAAATATCAAAATATTAAGCATTACTATATTTAATAAAAATGCTTCGATACTGCAAATGCTTTCCATAATAAACAATATTGATCATTTTTTGATTTCATAGTAAATTAGTATATGCACGAATTTACACCACCACCTTCAGAAGTGCACTATATACAATATGCGGGTGATCACATCTAATATGAACAATAATCACACACATTTATATAATGGACAAAGACTATATTGTGTACTTATTTATATAAGGAACAAAAAGGCAATAATGAGCCTATATAAGTATATTGCTAACTTGTATAGGCACTGGCATATTTATATATATAAATATATATGTATAGTAGACCGCTTGATATTGAAATTATTATAAAATTTGACAATTATATAAAGTCAATTTGTGGCGATATAACATGCCATGTTGTACATGTTTATCAAGTTTGTAATAATACCAGTTTATAAAGAAGTACTAACTAATAATTATTGTGTCCATCGAGTGGCGATAATTAAATAAAAGATATCTCATTGTCAAGTCTTTTTGTGTCTCATAACAAACTGTTGGAGCACAAAGGTTATCTTTCGTATCAAAAGCGTCATGTTCAATTCTCGCTTTATACCTGACCAGTGGACCGACTATAACCCTGTTAGAAAGTCCAAACCAATTGAGACTATAGGAGCAATAGCCACTTGAGTATAATGCTAAAGTAATATTTAATCGCAAAAGAAAGAGCCCTTCTAATGTCTTTTTAATTGGAGTTTATTATAAGTATATTGGGGCTGGTGCGGTACATTAATTATACTCTTATCAAACGGTGACACCCTCAGAAGTAAATTAGCTACTGTATAGTTTAAATGGAAGTGTTTATAAAATATATTAAAAAATAATACGCAGATATATATAATAATATTTTTTCATATAAACCGGCAAATTGGCAGCCATTTTGTCTTGATCCAAAAGTCAATTTTTTTGGGAATGCGATTTTTTGTTCTCTATGATAAAAAATGTCTATAAAAAAATGTTGTGCTTTTAATAATAAATAATAAATAAACAGAAATTTTATAATCTGTCCCATAAACCCTAAAGAAAAGGTTAAAACTACAGGTTTAAAACTGCCATAGATATATTGATTGCGTTTTTACTAAATCAATACTTACTATTTTGGCCTGATTGATGTACAAATTTTTTCAAACAATTTAAATACTAAATTCTTTATTAGTGTTATACTGAAAAGTACAATTTGGCTATAGACGAACTGAAATATCGTTAAATAATTGTATTACATACTAAAACTATATAGATATATGTTATTCCCAAATTTTAGGTTGGAAACTCATAAATATTAATCGAATCGCAATTTTTTTTTACTATATTATAGTTGTAAATATTTCATAATCATATCGTTCTGCAAGAATAATATAACAAATTAAATGAAATAACTAAATAACTACCACTGTTTTGTATTTCAGTTTGTAATATATACTACTAATTATCACTACTTATAGATCAAAATTAGGAATTTTAGAAAATAATTAAAGCTATTTTTTAGTGAATTTAAAAAAATATTTCATACATTTTTCTATAAAATAAAACTATTACTTATTCGTGTAAACAATTAAACATCGCTTAAGGGCAGCATTGCTTACAGTATCCAAAGTATTTCTGCATGACGGAAAATTTTTCGATATAAAATGGACAATTAAAATGGTTTCCTCTTATCTTTATAGCCTTTTCCAAAGGGGAAGGCAAAAATAGTAGCTGGACTTGTAAAGACGAATTATGATGTCTTTATTTCAAAAGACAAAGTTGCTTTTCAGAAAGCTTAATTGGGCTAGGGGCAAATTTTTATGTCTTTTATGGTGTATATATCTTTAAAAAAATTTAAAGTGAATTAAAATATAAAAAAATTATATGATTATAATCCATTTTTTACAGATTTCTAATTTATCGCAAAATTAAACATTTCGAAATTATTTACTTCTTAAGTCAACCATTTTTAATGCTTACAAACTTTATATGATCTAGTTAGTATATTTTAACGCATATATATTGTTTTTTTATAGTATAATAATTAAAAAAAAATAATATTCCCGTCACGAAAGACTTTTTATTATGGGACCATTTATTATAGCTGTATAAATATGTAATCTTAAAAAAATATTCAAAAATTATAATTAACACTATTGATTATATATACTTTATATATTCTTATATACATTTTTAAATTCAACAATATTTTACATTATATAAAGTAATTAGACTTTAAATTATATCTTTGAAACAATTCGAACATCAAAATTGCTTCATCTTTCATCTATATTTTGTCTACGAATTGTCAAAGACTTTGAAACATGTGTGACAAGAGGTTAATTATTAACTGGATTTCACCACTAGTGTTTCCTTTGTTTTATATTTTCGAGCGACAAGTCGAGGCGTTTAATCTACTGACAGAGTCAGTCTACCGCAGGCAGGGAACTAATTGAAAAATAACCTAATCATTTCCAAAAGCATGTAGAAGAAACTTTGGAGAACGTCGCCTCTCGCTTCCCTCTGGCGGACGATACAGTTCACGCTCAATTCCAGGACCGCTAGGGAGAATTAAATTTCTGTAAGACTAAACGTTCTCGAAAATAAATTTGAATAAAAATGATGAAAAGAAATTAGTGATGAAATTGTCCATCTTTCGTCAGATATTGCCAAGCTCAATAGACATTGGAATACCAATAGTTTACAGTTGTTAACATCTCGTGGGAGTTCTCGCGTTGGATCGCAGGCCGCGGGAAATTTGAATACATAAATATCAGTAGAAAGGGCTTCCGGTTTTGAAATAACAAATGCGCCTTATTGCCTAAGAAAAATAGTGCTCTTCATAGTTCTGTGACTGCGAAAGATACTTTTTCACTGGCTTTCCAAACCCCCGTGTCTGGGGAGTTTGCGATCAGGGGGAAAATGTTAATTGAATACATTTATTCTCCTTTTTTAATGGGTTCATGAATGTGCGTTCTATATTATATGTATGTGTCCTGCTTGTGGATTTCTCTCTCTCTATATATAAGACAACTTTTTTCTTACAAGATTATGAACTAATTGCATGATGACTTGCATTACAAAATTCAATTTTTTAAAAATACTATTTTTAATGTGAGTTTTAATATTGAACCCAAAAGCTAAAATTAATTTTAAAAAAAACATTATAATGTTGTAATCGAATTTATATTGTAAATTATATGGGTATATATGGGTATATATAGCTATTCGGTGTTGTCATTATTATAACAGGACCGAATTTAAATATATAAATTGGAAAATTATCAATAATGTTTTTTTAAATCTAACGAGTAGAGAATTAAAAGAAAACCACAAAACTAGAGATACAATTTTATGATTGGAAATTATAAAAAATAAAAGTTTCAAATTTGTCGATATATTCACAAGATACAAAGCATATGTTAATTTATTATTTTTTTCAATTAAATTAGAAAAATCTGTAAAATGCATTAAGGTACTTTGATATAACCTCCCGAAAAAATTTGTTGATTAAGTAGTTTTACAAAACAATTAATTTTTTTTACAAATCATGTATAATACAAATTTGTTCTCTTTATATTATATGCATGTACATAGTCAATTAATTACACCTAAATACTTCTATATAAAGTATAAGGCTATCTATCATAGGTACATAAGTGTGATTATATACTTATAAGAGTACACTCGGCTAATGATAATTTGACACATAAACTGCCTAATTAAACAATAAATCAACACAACTGACTGAATTAAAGTTAAATTCTTTTATATATTTGATGTGATTTTCTGCCAGCAAGCATTATATATTAGGGTCATTAATATATATCACATCTTTTATTTGTTCAAGTGTCAACTATCCAAAACGTTTTATTCATCATTTTTCAATAGTTCTCAATTAAATCAATAACCGTTTTTACACATTGGCATCAAGTGTACATATCGGTTTTGTATCTATGTACAATACCTTTCAATCTTTTCTGATTGAAGCTGGTGTGCAAACTGGAACTCTTTTGTATATATATATATATGGTAACTGAAAACACTCACTTAAACTGTATTAACCATGATTAATGGCTTTAACTTTTATGTGGGTCTCAAGTCAAAAGAAAGTCTATATCTATAAATGATATGCTATATGGATTTTATAATATGATTTGAGTTATGTATTAGCCTACATACTTAGACAGCCTCTATATATTTAACTTTGATCCCTTTCAATTTGGTTTTAATAGTCTGTCAAAAAGGATAGCTTCTTTTGTTCGATGAGGCTCCGTGTTTCATATAGTTATAATAAAGCAGACGTTCGGCCTATTCGTATGTATAGAGTGTATACAATAGAAAATAAATCAACTTTTATTGTAATCAACAAAATGTAGATTGTATACTTCCAGGCCATGATACAGGTCACCAAGGTCGAGTCTTGCAAATCACAAGTCACAAACACACACCCTCATTGTGTATTTATCGAAACTGAGCGATTGCAAAAAGTATTGAAATATATTTTCCATTGTTATTTTCAAAATTATTAAATTATTTCATCAATATTATATATAAATATATCTAGCTTTTTGATAAAGAAGATAAAAATTGATCTATTGATAAAATGTATTTTCCCTTATGTATTTTGTGTCAAAACAATTATAAACATTGATATTGTATATATAATATAACTTCTATTAAATATTATTACGATAGCAATGTAATGAATGATCAAGCTTAAAATTATAATTGAGACTAATTTAGATATTTTATTGTTGAATATGAATTTCATATATTCATATATTCATAAATTTGATTATTATTATTATTGAACATATTTGATAACTTGGTAACAATTCTATGATAATATATAGTTTTTATTTTTTTTTAATAAATGTTTAATTATATACGTTATGGATTCATATTCGTGGAAGTTTTACTCTAACAAAAATGATTTCATTTTAATCTTGTAGTACATTTCAGTTTGAAAGTTCCGTACATACATGGTGTCGAAATTGAAACGAAAATTATTCAACTTTGTAAGTCATTTTCGGTGTATAGTTATTTAGTATAATATACGTATTTGCACTCAAAGCTGTATCCTATAAAAAAAACGAAGTCAAATATCCAATAATTCTCGAGACTTTTCAACAGTCCAACTTTTCAAAAGTATATTATCTGTGGAAAATAAAAATTGACGAAATTTTGCAGGTTCACATAATAGGACTTCAGAAACTTATCAATTAACTGTATCAAAAGTTAAATGCGCCGAAATACATTTGAATCAAGGAACAAATTGTCATCGCATAGTTTAATGTTGCAACTTTACGGATTTTATTCTCCCTCATCGCCTCTTCCTATTTTATCGTTCTTTACTTCCCCACATGCGATTCTTCCCTGAGTTTATAACCGCTTTTGCAATGTTATCCACTACATCTGATTAAACGATTGATTTGTTACATTCAACTATAAAGACGCTATACAGCTGTAACTATATTACGATTAAACGTACAATCTCAGCTACCACTAGCTCGCTATAACCCACAAATTTTTCAAGAGACTGAAGATCCTCGGCTGGGAAAACTTTTATTTATATTATGTTACCATCTCTTTTTGTATTGGTACGCTGTGTTTACTACAATTTATCCCTGGAACACACAGTAAGAATTTGTCTAGTTTACATGTGGCAATTAAAAATTCAATTTCTTTCTGAATAAAATTCTATATTATTCAGAATAAAATTTTTCTTCAAAAATAAAGATAGACGTTTCGAAAATTGAAGAGTGCTTCAGTAGTATATTTCCATTTAATTGAGTTATTTTTTAAACAAATTTATTTATCTAATATTAGTTAGTATTACATTATTAATTATATATATATATATATATGCTATATAAAGGCAATTTAAAAAGGACTATTCATAAATACAACACTATGTATATACGTATGCATATATAAGTTAAGAACCCCGAAAGCTTAATGTCAAAAATCAATACCCGAAAGCTGCGATATTTCGGCCACATCAAAAGAAGTATAGACCGGAGAGTCTCGAAAAGACTGTCATGGATGGAAAGGTGGATGGTCAAACGAATGACAGAGATGATCGTCCAACTGAACAGCTCAACGAGGTGATCCTGGATCGGACCCGGTGGCAAGGAGTCATATCGAATGCCACGAAACGACGTCAGACGCCGTGATCGACTCCACACACACTCACACAGTTGTTGTTTATATACAATAACATAACTAAAGTACATAATAATAAAATATATAATCCTTTCCTTTGGTTCACTATTGTGACTCTTAACCTTGTCATATACATATTTTCGGTGAGAATACAATTGGGAACACATGAACAACGGTTAAATGGGACAAAAATCAAACAAATTTAATGCATTGAAAGGACCACCCACCCATAACACATAAAATCTTCACTTCAAAAGATTCTGCAATTTTATTTGAGCTGTGGTTTTAATTCTCCTCAACTATTTTCAGTTATTGCTAGTAAACTTCAAATCTATTGACAAAAACAATCTTCCTATCTGTAACTGGCTGTAACTAAATCGATAAATGCTATTATTATAGGGTGACTGCACAGTTTTAATATTATAAATATGTTTAAAATGTGCGCAAATTCTCAATCTTTAACATTCGAATATGCTTAAATATTAAAATTTCTACTTATAAATATAATTACTATTAAAATTTAATTCCGTTTGAGTGCTAGCTTTAAATTAATTATTTTTTATGAGACGAATTATACTACTTTTTGAATATTGTAAGTAGTAAATTTTTTGAAGTAAATTTTAATTTTGTTGAAAGTACATTGAAATGTAACTCTTTTTTATGCATACTGATAAATTATAAGACGAATTAAAACAATTTAATTCATTTCAATTTCATGTCAAAAAATTATTTCTACAACTGATTTATTTTTTTAGAATATCAGAACATTTTTGTTAACAAAATTTTCAAAAATGAATCGCTGCAGCAACAAAAAAGAAGAAAAGTAGACCTTTAGATATCTATTCTTCGCTACACATAATAGCTCGATTACCAGCAAACGATATTAGCTTCCATCAATTTAAATATACGGAACAAACAGAGACACAAGCTGATTCAAACAAATTCAAATAATCGCAAATTATCTCTTCATGAATGTATGTATACCTAATTTCTGCAAGCAGCTGGGACAAACCTTCTGCCAATTGGCCCGCCAGATTTGGCAGAAGAGGTTTACCTTCTATTCCAAGCATAACTTTCAGCTGAGTAGCTTTCATCACCCTTGAAGCCTCCTCCTCGCCTATTCTCCCAGTTCGGCTCCAGCGGATAGCTAACTGTATTTCCGCACCGATATGTAACATCGAGTGCCCCGAGGCAGAGTTCCTGGCCCGCGCCTAACTGGGTGTAAATGGGACTGCATTTGGTCAATTTATCCCACCAACAACTCAATTAGTTGGGATCCACTGCGTTTTATTGGTGGATAATTGTCTAACTGAGGGTGGCCCGATGGTCTTCCCAATTCTGTGAGCTTCCTGGCGTGTTTCTTCCCGCTCGCTAGATAACTCAGTTATCTCAGGGTCACCGTGTCGCCCTGTTGAGGGGGAGAAATGAAGTAGCCGCTAGCCAAGGGCAACAAGGGGAACAAAAGTTGGACTGAAATGTGCCCAAAATTGGCATTATTACCGGGTAAACGAGGCGGAGAAATTTCATAAAAAGATGTTAAAAGCCCTTTGAAATGAGTATAGCATGAGACTAACGAATTTTGTTTTTCTCAGAGATCACTTTTCTGTTCGTAAGAAAAGACCGTTGAAGGAAAGAATAAAAGAAGAAGAAAAACTAAATAATAGTGGTATCTATTGCGTGTTTACGTTGTATATTTGTTGGATTTTTAAATGAAATTTCCCTTGATATACACAATATACTATTTCACAAATTATACAATTTTATTTATTTAAAAATAATTATTCTAACAGGTCCTCATATAGGTATAATACTTTTGTGAATTTGCATTATATTTATGTAAAAAGCCTCTGATTAAGTTTATACTAATAAATAATTTCTTTCGGAAAGCTTTTTAAAATAATGTAAAAGTTTCATTTATTTAATTTATAGCTCTTTAAAAATAACAATATATCTATATCTTAAAGCTGTTAGTTACCTACATTGCATTTATATTCAATAATATTCTGAAAATAAAACTTAAAAATGAAATTTTACAAAATAATGAAAAATAAACCCACTCGTACTATTTTTTAGATAATTCTCAGCATATAATGAAAAATCTTGCGCCAACTCTTTTGTTGCTTAATATATTTATACATTTAGCCAAAGAAAACGATTCTAATTATTATTAAAAAATTTTAAATAGAGTAAATAAATACACGAATTTCGATTGTTCTGGAAATATATAGGCACATATAGAAGTCATTGTAACCACTGCTATTCAGAGGCATGGAAACTTGCCCGGCTGTTATTGTTTCTTGAAGAGAGCTCGATTAGGAGTATACAATAACTCAAAGGTGTTTATGAAGTGTGAGATATCTTGCCGAAACTTTTCTTCCTGTTTATTTCAGCCCTCCGTGACAGCGAAGATGTCACGCAACGGGATGGCTGCCTGTATTGTCCCGGGATAACAGAAACTCCTGAAAAGACGTAATAACATTATGTTCACAACTAAGGGAGAGAATAAAAGAATTAATGTTCGTTGGATATATAACAAGTGTGTGAAAATAGACATTTTGATACAATTCGGAGGGGGAAGAAGAAAAAATGATTTTTTTCTGAGTCTGAGCCCTTAATTATGATGTTACTGTCCTATTGTATTTATTATATCCAATGTTTGTGGATATAATAATAGCGGATGTGAAATTGGAATTTTATTCTACAAGTATAATAAAACATGATGTGTGAAAAGGGTTGATTGAAAGCTGTTATAATTTAGAGGCTTTCATACAAGCGTTAGCGGCCTTGTAGATATTGTGTGATATTGAATAATACGATGAAAGAATATAGATAGATATATAGACTTGAAAAAGTTATCAATGCTTTCAAAGTTTTTTTATTCATTTTTGTTAAAATACAGGTGTTGTATAGTTTTATATCGTTTAAGAAAATACATTTTTCAAATTTTCTAACTTTTTAGAATATTAAAATTTTAATATCTATTTAGTTAGATAAAGGAGGAATTTTATTAAAAGCGGAGTATATATAAGATGTAATTAGAAGTGAAATATTTAAACCAACGATTTAAACCAAATTTTTTTAGTGGAATAATTTATCTTTTTAATGAAATATGAAACTAAATTGTTTTTTAATCTTTTTCAAATCATCGCAGTATAACAAATTTCGTTTTATTTTTGCAAAATATAGTCACGAATTCATAACAACAGAGTTATATAAGTTTATAACAATATTTTATTTTAAAACTTTCTTTTCTTTTATATATTATTAAAGCTAAAAATGGCAAAAAAAGTGGTTGGCTCATACCTTAAAATAAATGAAATAAAAAAATTAAAATTATCTTAAATTTATTTAAAATTTATTAATGTTAAATAATTAAAAAAAGAGCTTCAAGGAAAATAAAATACATTTATAATTTGTAATTTGTAAACATTTTGTAGTTCAACTATATATTGTAAGATTTCAAAATACTGCATATAGGTATTGATTAAATGGATCGCCTATATAATAGTCCTATATAGACAAAAATAAGCTCTGAATGCTGGGAATAAACTTTGCACTGCAGATTGAAATAATTTCAATTACGGGACCAATTCTTGTATTGGTAATGTTATAATAATTATTAAAATCTGTAGACTTGCTTTTTCTCCTATGAGTACAAAGTGAAATTTCAAAAACTATAAACATTTTTCAAATCTATTATTTTTTAAATTGAAAAAATCTTTATTAATTTATTTATACAAAACAGGGATCCTTCTAAATTAAATATATTAAGATATGACGTATTATAGTATTACAACTATATTTCATAATGAGTTAAAAGAATTTTTTAAATAAATATATAACAAAATCCTAAACTTAGATAATTATCGCAATGTATAATAGGTACATATACTTTCTGTTTCGTTGAAACCCTCTTCATTATAATCGAGTGTCTTTGACAAGATATTCCTTAATTACTGATATAGAAATTATTTTGAAACAAAATAGCTCAAATTATGTGCAATAGCTAATTTCAAGAGTTTATGTATTTATTTTTATTAAATAAAACAATGTAAAAATTTTACAATGCTTAATTCAGTGAATAATTATAGAAAACGTTATAATTATAATCAATTTATTTTAAAGCCTCATTTTTGATAGAGGATAATATAATTTTCTGAGGTACACAATTAAATTCATAGTTTACGTATAAACATTATTTGAAACAATTCCAAATTGTGATAAACAACATAGAAATATAATAAAACGAATACGTTGAACGAAGGTTTATTAAAGAAAGTTTAACAAATAAATTAATTAATTGGATAGGCAATTTCCATTTAAATGAATTTAAATATGACATGTTCTTATGAGCGGTATATTGCAGATAAGCTCAATTCAAAAGAGGCGCGTTATTTGAATATAATTAGCACAACAAAACAAAAAGGGATTTTCCGCATTGCCGGCATGCCGCAAAGTTTCTGGTTATATCTTCGATGAAGCGGAAAAAATGTTGCTCAGCTGCAACGCAGAATATAAATATAAGCTTTATATTAATAAGATATATATTTGCAGCAATTCTTTAGCCCTACTTTTGTATTATTATCTATAAAATTGAAAAAGGGATAAAAGGAATCGGCGCTCGCAAGTCTTCAAAGATTTTTAGCTGTGTGGGTGCATGGAAATTATCTTTTTCAACTATTCTTGTAGAGTAAAGCCGGATTATAGTGATTCTGTAGCGGCAATAAGCCTCTTTGTTGAAACAATACAAGGGTAATTTTCTTGTTAAATTGGCCAATATCCTTTGAATAATTCCATGTAAATTATAGTTTTATCAAATCTATAACAAACAGACGATGAGCCAAGAAAAATTTGAGTGATTTTATATAAGACATCTATACAGTCGAATCAATTGCAAAATTTATAATTAAATTTAATTTTGAATAGTCTTAATTTGAAAACTATTTATATATTTATAAATTTTTCATTTCAAATATTAGAAAAAATATCATAAAAACTAGTATAAATATTAGTTTTTTATAACTACTATATATATAATATATAACCTATTAAATATAACTTTTGTGTGATTTAAGTAGTTTGTAATTTGTGGAAATTTTTGTTAGGGTAAGACTACTTGTGTATAGTTCTATATATACACTGAATCGAAATTATTTTTTAAAGCTTCCAGACTTTTCTATATAAGTTATATAAATAATTATAATAATTTCATTTAAGATAATTAAATAAGTAATATTGTATATACCATAGCGTATATACCATATATACCATAATTACTCTATGGTATATATACGATATGATATAAATAATTATTTGACGTGCTTTAGACATAATTGTGAGTTTATTTAATTTAAATTTCTATAAATGCTTCATTATAAATATATCTACACTATAGAAAAGCATATTTACAAATTTCTGTTAGATATTTTACAAAATATTTGACTGTCAACACCTTTTTATGATAGCAAGCATTAGGTAATCAATGTGAAAGATTTACATTCTTTTTTGAAAGGTCCAACTTACGAATATCTAATAAGTAGGAAATATATCGTATGGGTAAAAGTACCACGGTTCCTATATAATATTGTCATAGTCTAGATAATTTGTACTAAGTAACATGACATCTATATTAAAGTCACAAATGTTTTCAGATGACAGGTGGAAGGAAGTATGATATTTATTTGAAGCCACTTCATTATAAAGCGATGTTCCTATATCTTCTTTGTTTGTTTAATTAAACAACATTCCCGTCTATATATAGTATAAGTGTTATCTGCAGTTAACTTCATGTATATACACATCACTTGACAGTCTTAAACATTTGAAGATATAAAGTTTCTTCCAAATTGTTATAATATATAGGAGTGAAGTGTAAACTTCCCCATTATTGAACATTAACTATAAATAATATGCATCTGAAGCGGACATCGAATATGTCCAAATTCAAAGTCTTTTCCTTAGAGTATTTGTATATACTTATAATAAATAATAAAAATCTCAATTGACTTATATAATACTGATAGAAATGTATAAATTACAAACTTATATATTTATCGTCCCAAAAATGTGTTGGATTTCCGGTCTATGGTTATAACAAGATATCGATCTTTTGAATGGATATCTATATTTAACTAAATATAAATAAGTGCAGAGACACCTAGGCCCTATTATTGAAATTGATTAACACACACACATGCGGGAATATTGACCGATATAATTACATCATTGATACCATAATTGATAATACCATGTAACAAACTATTCTAAGAAAACTATCTATATTATATAATACATATATGATAAATTTTGTTTAAGATTTTTAAAATAAAAGCCAATACAACGTAAAGATTTTATAAGTGCATAAATTTTCCATAATTTTTATCACAATAATATAATTTATACTTATAATTATTTTTTTTATTTTGATGTATAATGTTTTGTTAATATTCATTTAAAATCAAATCAATGTTGCTTTTACATTATATACAGATTATTTACTTCTTATCCAGTAAGTTATATAGGTCTATATCTAATCTTAATTTTTTCATTTTGTGTATGATCATTTGTAGAAAACTTAGTGAGAATTTATTCTGTTTCAAAAACGTCCTATATATACAAAAAATATTCTGACGAATTGTATTTATGCAGTATTTGACTATTTGTGACTATCGCTTACATGTATTACATTTATTATCTACTTTGTGAACAAATTTTCACGACATTATTTTATACCTATATATGTTCAGGAATCTCCAATATAGGAAAATTGGCAATTAGTGTTGGCAATTGTTGACATGAGCAAGCAATCTATACCCCTTCAACTGATTCACGTCCACGCGGAAGACACAATTGCTAGAACAATCAAAGGCACCCTTTTGAAACAATACGTTAGCAATATTAAGCAAACTGTATAATATATCAAAATATGTAATGCTAACGTACAAGACAGGACGAGAAAAAGAAAACGCTGGAAACAATGCACATTTGCACAAACAAAGCTCTTTTGGTATACTGGGAACAATTCTCCTGGGAAAAATGTTGATTCCTTTCAATTGTTTCACATATCTTCATTGTAAGTTATAAGGTTTGTAAAATTGTGCTAATTACTCAACGAGGTAACTCTAGAAATTTTCCGTTCCCTCCCCTTCAATATAGTCCTTATTAATGATAATAAATCTTGTCTTGAGAAGCACAATTTATAAATAAAAATATGAAATAAACAAAGAGGATGCCTTCTTGATTTTTTACAAGAAATTTAATAAAGTGTTTCAATAAGTTGTTTGCAACTTTAAAATGAACATTTAAATAAATACATTTCTCCCTTTAGAAATAATATTTTAAATTTGATTCCTTATCTGAAGCCGAAAGAAAGAGAGAGAGTGTAAATATATGATCAGCGATTTTTATATCTTTTTAATTAAAGCATGACATTATTGAATAAAGCAAGTGTTAATCTTCTTTTGAAAGGTATAAAATGGACAAAATATGATTACCTCAGATAAATTTTCAAGATATAGGATTAGGCTTGCGACAAGCATGATTTTATACGGATTTAAAACACAAAATATGTTATAATTTAAATTAGAAAAATTATATGTTCCTATTGAACCACAAATGAAATTATATAAATAGGCACACATTTAAAAAAATAGTATTTGTAGTTTATCAATCTGGTCTTTTATATGATTTCAATAAATGAAGAATTTAATTCGAACGGTACACAAAGCCTTCGATACGAGTTATCTAAATTCCAAAAAGGTTGAGAAACCTTATATCAACGGCAGATACAAATGGAGATTATATGTTATTTCTAAATATGTAATGTCTCTGTGCCAAAAATCACATTGTATTGACCATATAAAAAAATTCAATTAATTGTCATAAAATTGTTATAATTTTTTAATATATACGCGGTATATTTGAAATTAAATGCTTAATATTAAATATATATTTTATCCTGATTAAACTGTTCTAAATAGTAACACTTTTAAATATAATGTTTGCGTTTTTATTCAAATTTTCCAATTTATTGACGATAAAAAATACATTATAATAAATTTTTTTTTTAAATTATAAATTAATTTTATTTATGAAAGTTTCTTAAAAAATGTTAATACTTATAGCACATGGGTTTGAAAAAGTATAAAATAATATGTAAATGTAGAGGAATATATATGTATATCCTAATTTAGATATGAATTCCATTACAATAGATATTTGAATGAAGAAAAAAAGATTATTGTAATTAAACAATAGTTCAGAAAAAGTTTTTTATTTTTTAAAAATTTTAATAGTTACTAAGTATGAAATTTGATAATTGACTTCGAAATAAACAAATATTTTATCCTGTTTACGAATAATATATATTATTTTTTTTTAAATTATTTACAAGTATGGCATCTCATTATTTTTAAATCACATCTGCATCATAATTATGTTTTAAAAATAATATTATATAAATTAATTTATACCATGTTGAAATCTTTCAAAACGTAAATTCATATATAATTGATAACGAAAGCGGACCTGTTCAGATATTTTAGACTAGCAGTTAACCGAATCCTTCCCCGGATTATACCCGAACGTGTTGTTCGCGGAGATCTTCACCACCTCTATCCATCTGAAGGACCTCTTGAAGTTGCATTTAAAATTGATAGGACTGAAGAAGCCTTAGACCAGGGATTGTCTTCTGACTCTATAGTGAATAGGAAAAGATGATCTTGTAGAGCAAAAGCGATTTCCGCCTGATTGCAAGGGTACAGAAACTCGAATTATTTCCACTTTTTCGCCTGACAACGTCCAAGGAATTCTCGGATTGTCCAGCGCGGTTGTTCCAACCTCTTGCTATTGAAATCTCGGCAAAAAGTCAAGTTGATTTTGCTGTAATTAATGATGGAGGGGGTGGTGCAGATATTTCAAAAGAATTGACCGAATAGCAACACAATTATCGCCCCTTCTTGACGCAATTGAAAGTTGGAGAGTCCCCTGGACGCATGTTCGAGTGGACCTCGGAATACAATACACCTTAGTATAGACAATTGATATGTGGAGTAGAGGTTCTTATTTCCACGCGAACATTTTATATCTCTTTTCTTGTTGGGTCCGAGGTAAAGGGAATTGAGAACCCTTTTTGTAAGGATCTCAGTAATGAGTTGTTTCATTAAAAATAATAAGTTCTTAGAGAAGTTTTATTAAATATGGACTAAAAGGTAACAATTTAATATAATGTTACAAATCTATCTCTAGAGGTAAAGTTACGAATAAAATTTTCGTTAAGTTAGAATTGTTAATTTTAAAATAAAATAATTTATCAATTTAAGACTAAGATGTTAATTACAATTTAAGTTTAATTGTTCAGTGGAGAATACAGGTTAAGTGGGCGTATTTCATTACGACGATAACTTGTTCTCTATACAAACCTAATTTTGGTGTATCAACAAACAAACAAGAATAAAAAATAGGCGTTTACAAATTCGTGATTGTTATTTTATAAACATTTTGAAATTTTTAACTTTAATAACACAAAATTCATTAAATATCTTTTTCAAACAACGATACAGGTTAACACTCTTAATTATTTACAATTGCTACTTTACCTTGTTTGAAAAACAATAATTAAATAAGTAGTTCATCTATTTTTATATTATAAAGTGCTGCCTAAATAAAAAAAATAGAATAACAGTTTTTGAAATCACCTATTTCTCAATATTTAAGTAATTAATAAACTGTCTATACTGATAAATATGTATTTGTATAATTTAAATTAAAACAATACGCAAGATTAAAAAGTCAACTAAATATGACCTATTTGAAAATGTAACTTTTATTTTATTAAATTATGGACTTGATGACAATTTAGATGATAACCTATACGATATACACATAGCCACATTGTACAAAATAAACATAGAAGGTACTACATGAAACACAAAAACAAACAAAAAATATATCACACAGTAAAGTAAAAAGTAATTGTGTAATGTAAAAATGAATGAATGGCTATTTAATAGAAAAATGTACCGGTAGCTGCTGCAATAAACTACATATTTTTAAACTATGAACTGAAGACATTGATAAAAATTGTAAGCTATGGATGGCAATTACAGGCAGTTTTATTTAGATTAAAGTTATTTGAAATATATTCATCATTGAATTTCAACAATGACGTCATCCTCGTTCACTGTCTCTCCTGCCTTGAAGTGTATAGCTTTTACCTGTAAATAAATAATTAAGTGCAATATACTACTAATCAAATCATAAGTAGTAGAAAATATTATCAAAACTTTATTCGTATTTTTATAATATTTATAGATTATTTTTTCAAATGGATCAAATATTTTCAGGATTAATACTTACGACTCCAGATTTTCCTGCTATCATGCTGTTCTGCATTTTCATTGCCTCTAAAACACATAGCTCCATGCCTTCACTAACCTGAAACAGAAATCCAAAGAAACACAATGACGTACAGAACTAAGTTCGGTAACATATTTTGTATAAATGTTAAAATATTACTATTTTTGTCCAATGATAATTATACCCGATTAAAAAACTTATAAACTCGAGATTTCAGTAATAAAAACAACAATGGTATTATTTATAACTGATTAGTTCAGAGAATTTTTGGAGGATTCAAAAGTAATAAAATTAAAAAAAATAACAAACATTATTCCCTTTGTTTTATTGTGAATCTACACCAAACTAATAAAATTACTCACAGCTTGGCCTACAGCAATGGCCACTGACTTGACGAGTCCAGGCATGGGTGCAATCACCATGGAGCCCAGGTCGGCCACCTTCTTCACGGGCATGTGTTTGCTCAACTCCTGCGCCCGCACAGAGCGTACAGAGATGGGGAACTTGGTGCCCAGATACTGCAGAGTGACATCACCAACTATAGCTCGATTTACCAGCTGCATAGCCGGCTGCTGTACACCGTCAAAGCTAGGCCGGACGACCTTGTCGAAAAGGGTGAAGTTGTTATCAATCACGATAGAGTTGCCATCATCGGTGGACACTTTGAAGCCACTGTCACGGGCGTGATAGTCAACTTTTACCGAATGACTCTTGGCATTAGGAATGTCCAGAGTGATAGCCAGATCCCAGGTGTCAGAATACATTGTGTCACCACGGTTGGATCTGTAAGCAAAATAAGTAGCGTGGTTCGAGAAGGAGGTCAACACACAAGTTTAGAATAATTAACTAGTGATAGTAAGATGTAAGTGTAGAAATAGGACGCCTAATAACTTTAAATAATAAAGGAAATCGATAATTTAATATTGGACAGTGCGAGGTTCAATATAATGTTTAAGTCTACTGACAACATTTCTCGTAAAAAAGAAATCTGCTTTAAGAAATTAGTAACAATAAATGAAATAATTAATTATTATAATATAGATTAATAAAAATATGAATATATTATATTTAAATCAGCATAATAAAAGAGACTTAATAGATTGCAAACATGCCATATTGCAAACAAAGTTATAATACAAAATAAATAGTTAGAACAGATTCAAAGTAAATAATATAATTAGAGATTCAGTCAAAAACCAAATATATCGTGACATCAGAAACTAAAGATTATGAAATTACAAAGTGTTATCCTTCTACATAAACACAAAGTTAAACACACTGAATAAGATACAAATTAGAAATCGACAACAACACAGTAAGGAATTTAAAGACTGTTATACATCGAAACTCTAAACACACAATACAAATGTTAGAAAGTACCAGTTAAAAGTTAAACCGTGTATCTAATTCTTACCGTCTGTCCAAAGTACTAAAATTGGGCAAAATCAGACATAAATAATTTAGCGAATAAAAGAAACATGAAGGCAGATAAACATGAACATACAATAAGTAAATTGACGTATTTTTTCGTTTCAAACACTACTCAAGGGTTAAATATTAATAGCAAGACTGTAATTGTATTCGATAAGTGTTTAATCTAAGCCGGAACAAGGTTTTAATATCTGCATTAATAACCATATCATATTATTATACCAATATCATTTTCTAAATTAATTCTTGCTGGTTATCCATGCTGAGAATTATACTTTTGAACAAAGGGAATGGAACTACTGTATAAAACAAGATGTGAGGATAAGACTACTTACAGAGACTTCGTTTTGCTAGAAGCATTAGTATACAATTAGTATTATAGAAATCAAGTTATTGAATTCCGACAACTTCAATGGAAACAGCACAAATATCGATTCTTTATATTTCTTTTTTACTCTCAAAAAACTCCGTTAATATAACCAAAAAATTATTTAAAAGATATAATTTTAATCAATTTAATATTCACATTTCTTTCTGGATATGTGTCCTATTTCGGAGATCGTGTTTGCAGAAAACAACAGCAGCCATTGATGCCAATCTGACCTCTTCATTAACTGACAATTGTTTTCCTACAAAGATAAAATTATGAAATTCAGAATATTTATTGAAATAATATAATTTATATGTTTAAATATAGTATAAAAATAATTCATTTTCAAACCAGAATACATCATATATTACTGATAATTTATCAGTAGTATAGGTAAAACTAAAGAATAATAAGTACATACCTTTGAAGCCTTCGGGGTAGACCTCTGGAAGATAATTGGTGGTGATGTTACCATCAACAAATCGCTTTTCGGTGATAATATCCCTTAACAAAGGAATATTATGAGTGACCCCCCGGATAACGTAAGCATCCAGAGCGTTCATCATTGTGGCCAAAGCCTCGTCACGGCTTGGACCATAAGAAACAAGCTACAATTAAACGAATGAAACGTAAATTCATGACCTGTCTTCTGCCTCATATCAAACCGACAGAGTAAACGACCTACCTTGCAAATCATGGCATCATAATAGATCGAGATCTCCGATCCTTCCTGCACACCACTATCGCAGCGAACATTTGGGATATCCATAGGCTCAATGTAGCTAGTCAGACGACCGATGGAGGGAAGACCAAAGTTCTTGGTGGGGTCTTCTGCATAGACACGACACTCGATAGACCAACCCTTGATGCCAATATCCTTCTGAGTGTGTACCAATTTGTGACCCTTGCCCACTCGGAACATCTGATGGACAATATCCACCCCACAGATCATCTCTGAGATAGGATGTTCCACCTGAAGACGTGTGTTCATTTCGAGAAAGTAGAAGTTGCGCTTGGAGTCTACTAGAAACTCCACTGTGCCTGTTCACAAGGGGAATACGGAACGATAATATGTTGAACATACAAAAGCTTTTTTTTATTAAAAACCGTAATATAATTGACACATATTAAATGGTTCTAAAATATCTCACCGGCAGAATCGTAACCAACAGCTTTAGCCAAAGCGACAGCTTGATCACCCATCGCCTGTCGAGTTTTCTCATCCAAAAAGGTGCTGGGCGCCTCTTCAATCACCTTCTGATTACGACGCTGGATCGAGCACTCTCGTTCGTTCAAGTAGATACCGTTACCATGACGATCACAAAGAACCTAAACATGGGCAAACAAACCACTAAATATTTATTATACTAGAGTCTAACCAAAAATTGAACGAAAATGTGATCCAATCAAGCAGTCTAAATTGTAGACCAAACTCTTCCAAGTGCCCTCATTTTTATTTATAGTGTTCACAATATTCCGTAATAGTAGCAACACTTGGTTCCGTGATAAAAATAACTTGATCCAATCAATCGTACAAGAACAAGAATGCACTTGATTAATCGATTGTTGTTGGTAAAAATGCAAGTTGAGAACCGTCTCTCATCAACCGATCGATTGTAGAGTTTATGAGATGTGTGTGAATGTTGCGTCTTATAGATTAAAAACAAATTTATTCATAAAGCCGGATTCACAATCATATGTAGTACGTATTTAGTTTGACTACATAATACATTATGTAGATACATATAGGTATATGTACCTACAAGCTCGGTTATGTAGTTGCTACATAAGGTCTACACACAAGGCTCTATATGTATCTACTACATAAAGAGTTAAAATTATTTTAACTTTTCTACACACTACACAATGTATTAACTGCTGTCGACCAATAGAATTAATCTTTTATTAATTTATAAACGACCACGATGGAATCTGAAGGCAATATATTGTTGTGAACAACCGGTAGCTAGATATACAGGTGTAATTGTTAGTCTTTCATTTAGGGGAAACTGGTAGTCGGAAGGAAGATTTTGCCAAACGTTCTTCAACTAAAGAAAGTAAATGTTTGTATCGATTAGGACACATGCGTAGATACTTAAAATTAATTTCTGAATCATTTTGTTCTAAATGTGGTATTAAATTGTCAAATTCTCCAAGTTCCTTGCGTCGTTGAAAAGCTGGTCGCACCCACCATCGGTTCTTAATTCGTGTTGCTTGAGCGATACAATGAATAGCTAAAGTTAAAGCTAAGGCCTTTTTTCGACAATTACATCCCTTTATCAAATAGAAAACTGATTAAATACAATGTAGCTACATATAATTGTGAACATCTACATAAGCATCAATGTACCTACATATATATGTAGATATTATGATACATACGTACTACATAATATGATTGTGAATCCTGCTTAAGAGTGTCAATCATCAGCAGACTACCGCTGTTGAAAGTATCTACTTAAAACTAATTGAAACCACGAAGCAGTACAGTTTTACACCATAACCATGATGATTATACAGAATTAAAGTTAATAGTGACCATAACTCGCCCCCCCCCCCTGAAGCATACTCAGAAACATTTGTAGACACAACGTGGTCGGAGGTGATTAGTCTTCATATCATGAAATGTTCAAGCTAATCTGTAGAGTAACGTTCCAGTTAACAATTAAAATAACTAACATCACAATTATTTATAGGCACGGGTAAAAGTAGAAAATTGATTAAATCATTTAATAAACTAAACATTTCAAACTGTCAACATAAACATTTAACTATCACTTGCAAATTTTTATCTTTAATGATCGATGAGAAGACGCATAAAAAGAACTTAAAACGTTAAATTTTAAGGGCAAAAAACTCTTTACAGTCAAATACAAATTTCTCACTAGTGTAATTATTTAAACTACTGCGTAGCTCTGACCTGATCGTATCCATTTAACCGAATGACATCACAAGAAATAAATCAATAACTATATGCAGGATAAAGATAGTGTACTGAAGTAACCTTCGTTCAATCAGGACGACGAAACGGTTTCCGTTATAATTCCTATACTCCACATCTAACCCAGTTTTTAGAGAAAATCATTCGTGTGTTAATTATCTACCTCTTTAACTGCGACAATGTGATACAGTCTTATAGACGAAGAAATTGATGAAGCCAAGAGATATTTTACATATTAAAATTACCTCGACTACATTTAATATAATGAAGATATTAATTCTTATTTGTGGTAGCAATCAAGTGAACGTGAATTCTTAATTCATAGTAAAAAAAAGGCATACAATTTCTCTTTATAATGATGTCAACGACCAAATATTATTCTTATTAGTTTAAAACTTATATAAGCAAGATGTTACAAAGTATTATATTTTATCAATGATATTTCGGAAACATGAATATTTATGAAAATAATTCACATTATAAATACATTTATAACTTTAAAATTACATTTTCAGAAACCAATGAATCATTGAAGATGTTAAGTATTACACCTTTATCTTAAGTGGAAAACATCTACTCCACATCTAGATTCTGATGTATACATATATCTATCTATCGATCTTATATTTGACATTTTTACAATATAAATCAATACTTCTGTATGCAGCAATACAAGTGTTAACTTTTGCACACATTTTGTATATATAATTACTAAAACTAAAAGTCTATACAAAATGTGTGCAAAGTGGAATAAAACATAATACAATTTTTTTTCTCATTATTTTCTAAAAATTGAAATGTGGGTTTGCAAACACGCATCAAATACACAACATAGAATTGAACACTATTCTACAAATTTAGCGATTTTAATTAACATGCATGACGTAATGTGTTATAGATTTTTGTATTAGCGATCTGACTGAAAAAGTGTTGACAGACAGTGAGTGATATTACACTTTTACAATACCAACCAGCCACTTAGAAATCGATGAATTCAATGATTGCACGTCAAACTTTACGTAAAGATCGCACAAGATTGAAAAATAACGATCAGACTACGATAACTCACGCACGCAAACTGTTATTAAGTATTTGTATAGACAAATTGTTGAAACATGTTAATATTATATTCATGTACATATATAAGTCATCAGCAACAGACATCTATAAATATCTGTAATTCATGCGCACACTTGATATAATTGACACAATGATTGGCATATTATGACGAATAATAGTTTGAATAGTTATAACAAAAATGTGATGCTTAAAACACAAAAAATCTCAACTTTTAAAGATTAAAAAAATATATTGTAATTTCGGTCTTCCTTATAGATAAACTTCGGAAATTAAATTCTAAATTTAGTCCAAGAATCAATAATTTTCGATTCACTTTCTTAATAATCAAAATAAAGGAGGAAAGGATTTATTGATAAATAAAAGGGGTTCCCTTGTGATTGGGTTAATTAATGAACACGGCAACTTAAATTTGCGGGATATTGAGGTACTTTAAAATTAGAATAAATAAATATATATTATAGAATCTAAACCTATATTATGAATTCTATTAGTTTCAGTTTAAACATTCTAAACTCATTACTGACCTGAATCTCAATATGACGGGGATTATCAATAAATTTCTCAATAAGCATACGATCGTCACCAAAGCTCGACTTGGCCTCGTTTTTAGAGAGTCGGAAGCCCTCCCGTGCCTCCTTGTCGTTCCAAGCAATTCGCATACCCTTACCGCCACCCCTTGCAGAGGCCTTGATCATAACAGGGTAGCCTAGCGTCAAAGACAAATTGGGACAAATAGTATTCTTTTACAATAAATAAAAAAATTAAGTTTTTTGATTTTTTTCTATAAAAAAGAATAGAAACTTATTTATTTAACGGTAGGACGTGTCGACGGTTGCAAAAGACATACGTAGATTAAAGAATTATTATTTTGCTTTCCGATAAGTTGACTTCAGTGATGTAACCATTCGTCTTCTCTCTCTCTCACACACACACACACGAAATCTGAGCAATCAATAATAATTATCCATCCTTCTTACATTACCTTAGAAAACTGACTATAGAACTCTAGGTGACCTTCAACTTTTCCCCTACATCAAAATCGATGAAGACAGTATAATTATGGAAATAGTGTGCAATAATACGTCGTTGTAATTCTTAAAATAAATACCACTGCATTTAATAATGATTTTGATAAAAATGTGGAATTGATTGTTAAGATATCTACGAATTGGTGTAGTTATAGATATCGGTAAGTTTTGGAGAAGAATTATCCAAAAATATCTATGGATTGTTGTAGTAGATATTTTTGGATAACTACACCAATCCCACCATAATAATAATAGCTGATGTTAATGTAGTGCAACTATTATTGTGGGAATTTTTCCTTCTATTATAACTATTATAGGTACAACCAAAATGGTGAAAAATAGCATTGTAAAGTTATTGTTCATGCTAATTGCAATATTCAGGGGATGATCCTTTGAAATATCTTAATTACCAATAGAGCCTTCATGGTAAGGTCAGAATTTCAGGTTTCAAACGCTTTTCAACTACAAAATTCAATAGATTTTCCATAGCTATTGAAATATAAAATCACGTAAAACTGTTAACCCTCCATAGGTAATGTGTTAAACAGCTACTTTGAAAACTGGTAATTGGTTAATGCATATATATATATATATATTAATAGAAATATACAAATATGTACATAACAATTATATATAAAAATATATTCACAAGGTGGCAAATATTTTCTGATCTTATAACACAAAAATACAAATATAGAGACACATAGGACACAAACTGACAGCACAACTTTATACTGATACTAAAAACAATAGCCCTACAATTTTTATAGCAGTCAAAATTTCAAATTCCATATGTTTTCCAGAAATATTCAAAATATTCAAAATTCCATAGGCGTGTGAACCCTCGAATTTTAGAAGCAACCAAATGAAATTAAAAACAAATTAGGGAACCTTAATATAACAAAGAAACTGACTGCTAAATAGAAAGTCCATAATATATAATGTTAGAGTAATAGACACAAGCAAAACTAGGGGTAGGTCTAGAAAATTATAGTAGATCACGTAGGCATGAAGAGATGACCGTTAACACACCTTAAAACCCTTGTCATCATCATAACAAAAGTAATCTTCTAGTATGACTGTCTGACGCTTGTTAAGAGATAATATGACAGAGTAGCAGACAGGTCAAAAACCTCACAAGATGTTAGCAAATCGCACACACTTACGAATAATATTCTTCATTCAGTCAAGAGACGATGAATGTATTGATCTTTACAAATCGTGTATTGCTCACCGCTCTAAACAATATTAAAAATTAGCAACCTGTCGTCACGGTTTATTGAGCAGTATCTGTAAATGAACCAAGAACTATTACACAGATCGTATGTAAGCACTCAACTGACAGTTGAAAGCCGTATATTTAAAGAGAATATGCAGTATAACACGTAGAAGTATAAGTCAGATAATCAATGAAATAAAAAGTCATGAATATATAAAAAAGTGTAAATAGATTACTATCAGTACAATATTTTCGCTAGGATCGTTTCCTAAAGTTTATTTAATATATAACTTTATTTTTCAATAGTACCATACTTCATACGTAAACACACATCCACTACTCACCAATCTGGTTTGAAATCTTAACCGCTTCCTCTACATCGCCGACCTCTCCATCATAACCAGGAATACCACTGACCTCAGCCTTTACTGCGATCTTTTTGCTCATAATCTTATCCCCCATGGCGCTTATCGCCTTGGAATTGGGGCCCAGAAACACGACATTGATCTCCTCTAGTGCTTTGGCAAAGTTGGTGTTCTCGGAGAGGAAGCCATAGCCCGGATGGACAGCGTCAGCTCCGGTGGCCTTGACCGCCTCAAGAATCTTGTCCATTCGCAGGTAACTCTCAGAAGTGGCCGCTGGACCAACACAGATAGCCTCGTCGGCCATCTGGACGTGTTTGGAGAGGGCGTCCACCTCGCTGTGGACTGCCACAGACTTGATGCCCATTCGTTGACAGGACTGAATCACACGACAGGCGATTTCACCACGATTAGCGATGAGGATCTTTTGGAATTGCTGCAAGTGTTGGGTGACAAAGAGGGTCGCTTATTATAACAGTTGTCACCACAATATCGTGAAGACTATGTTGACAGCAAAGATAAACAAAGATAAACTTAAGTTCTTTGGTTTTTTAGTGCAACATGAAAAATAGCAAATAAAAACTTAAAACGATCTGTATAAAAAATCAGACATCAAAGATGAAAATGTTTACAAAGATGGGCACAATACTCAAATATACTCACAGATTCGCCTTTTTGAATCTTATCATTCCAGTACCATTCACTTGAGGTAGCAGAACTGCTGAATCTGAGACCAACAGTCAACTTCCGGGTAGTTGACAACTGAAAAAATGTGTGTTCATAATAAAGATTGAGTCCAAAAATGATAAGTCATAAAAGAATAATGCAATTTTCATATTGAAAATAGTATTTTATTATAATTTATACAACATGACAACCAAATTTTATATTCAATTCATATTCAAAATTATCGAGTCAAATTACTCAAGGCAAATATTAATAAACACATGTATCAATCAAATAAATGTAACAATAAGAATGACAACAATTAAGCAGATAAATTGAAATTCCTTACTTACATAACAATGGAAAATAACAAAAATATATTTTAAAAAAAAGACTTGGGGGTAGGATAGCTTTCCTTCTAGCTGCAGTTTAATTTTACACCCTAGACTACAATATCAGTACATTAAAAGCTGATACTAGAATGAATTTTTGCAATTTAAAGACTTTCCACTTTTTATAACCTATTCACAAATTTTGTTTGATGAGTCTTTCTTTATTTGATCATATTATAATAAAGATGATTTAATTTATTTGACGATTTTAAGAAGGTAAATATCATATAATAAATAACAATTTAATATAATAAATAACAATTTAATATAATAAATAATCTTTTGGAATACTTATAATATATATAATGATTAATTACAATATTCAGGGTGAACACACTCTTTTACCTCCAGTATTCCAAGACCTTTAGGTACGATTTTTATAAAATAAATTATTTTCTTTACTATTTTACATCTAGAATTCCAGGACCTTTAAGATTGATGATAAGTCCATGATAAATGCATAAATATTGAAAACTTTTTATTGTCAAACAAAACTATGAAATGTGGAAATAATATAGATAGTCAAACTCCAATCAGCAGGGTTCCCATACTTTTGACAAAATGAAATTCAATAGGTTTTCAATATGGGAGTAAAAAAATCCATAAGATTACAAAAATAAAAGTTTACCATATAAATTGCAGATATAAATGGTTTATTAATGAAAAAACATTGTTCCATATTCATAAATATGTACATATCTAAGCCAACGGTAGTTGGCTGTTAGCTCTGTATATGCTAATAAGCCTTGCGCCGGTGTGTATATAGGACAGCAGAAAATGGGCCTATTTTGGAGGCCTCCAGCTAAAGAACTATCATTTGTATAAAGTTCTAATTTGGTATCAGTAA
>JAUZNC010058799.1:0-10891 GCA_034780395.1 Vannuccia rotundouncinata
CACAAATGAATTAGAGTATTTACTTGTTCTGCAAAAGGGAACAGATAGTCTCTTGCCACTGGGTAGAAGTATAAAGCATTCTTTCATTGGGTGGTGATCACTTTTTTTTATTTTCTCTACCAGCTGAATGCATCTTCCTTTCACAATATCACTCACTTTTTGTTATTTATATTCTCTTCCCACTAAATACTGGCTTCTTTTTTCTATTTTAGATAGCCTTTTATGACAATGTATGACAAAGTATGACTATTTATGACAATTTATGATAATGTATGACACTGTATGACAATTTATGATTATGTATGACAATGTATGACAATGTATGACAATTTATGAAAATGTATGACAATTTATGATAATGTATGACAATATATGATAATTTATGACAATGTATGATAATTTATGACAATGTATGACAATTTATGATAATTTATGATAATTTATAACAATGTATGACAATGTATAACAATGTATGGCAATGTATGACAATGTATGACATTGTATGACAATGTATGACAATAAATGACAATTTATGACAACATATTACAATGTATGACAATGTATGACAATGTATGACAATGTACGACACTGTATGACAATGTATGATAATTTAAGACAATTTATGACAATGTATGATAATTTATGACAATGTATGATAATTTATAACAATGTATGACAGTGTACACCAATGTAGGATAATGTATGATTATGTATTATAATTTATGATAATGTACGACAATGTATGACAATGTATGACAATGTATGACAATGTATGACAATGTATAACAATGTATGACAATGTATGATTATGCATGATAATGTATATCAATGTATGACAATGTATGACAATGTATGACAATGTATGATATTGTATGACAATGTATGATAATGTATGACAATGTATGACAATGTATGACAATGTAGGACAATGTATGACAATGTATGACAATGTAAGACAATTTATGATAATGTATGACAATTTATGACAATGTATGACAATGTATAACAATGTATGACAATGTATGAAATTTTTTGATAATGTATGATAATGTATGGCAATGTATGACAATGTATAACAATGTATGATAATGTATGACAATGTATGATAATGTATGACAATGGATAACAATATATGACAATGTATCTATGTATATATCAATTTATTCTCCTGTTTGTCAAATGAGTACATCAATTAATGTACACATTTAAGTTTATAATTAGCGGAGTAATATTTATATTGCCAAAACTTCATTTTACAATTTTCTTGGATCTGCTTGTTTACAAAATGCTTTGATTATTTTGATAAAACTCTTACTCGACTATAATTAGAAGAATTTTTTGGAAATCAAAAAACTTTTAACGAAATTCTTAAAATCATTTGAATTAAAGTTTTGTTTTTCTATTGATAACGGCTTCTGTTAGATCGCATCAGATAGTTAATCTATTCAGAAAGTTTATTCCACTACATTAATCGTGATTTGGAGGATATCTCTAAATAAATATTCGGTTGTTGTAATTTAATTGATATTCAATATTAAGAGTTGTTTTGTAATTTTTAAATGATTTTATTCCAATATAATTCCAAGTAAACTTGGAATAATATATTTCCTTATTATTGTAACTTTATAAATGATGATATAACTAAATGACTAAAATCGATATTTGCAAATCTTCGGTCTCACTAAACGGCTTCTAGATAATTATTTTACCATATATGTAAGCAAACTTTTATCAATATCGGATATACTATTAACTTATAAAGTGCTGCTAAAGAAAGAATAAAAGAATTGTTAAACAATCAATTTTTGATATTTGAAAATAATATTGATGTTTATTGAGCCAAATTTTGTTCAACTACAATGTTGCTTTTCGTTTTGATTTATAACAATCTAAAAAACCCCACCTTTAAGGATTTATAATTTGATGCTCTTAGATCATTAAATTACCGTATTTTATTTATTTAATTTAAACTTAAATAATTGTTTTGTTGTTGTATAATTATGCATGTTATTTTATTTAAGGCATTAAATCTCGTATTTTAACTGAAGTTATAATTGGATGAATGGTTATGTGTCATATTTGTGTACTACAATGCTGAGGTCCATTAGAACTTTAATAGGTGAATTAGAGTGATTGTTATACCAATAAGAGGGCGTTTTGTGTAAGCATAATATTAATCTTTGTAGTTGTTACTAAGAGACCTCAATAAACTGTTGTTCATACATACTGGATCTTCATCTGGTCAAACAACAAATTATAACGAGGATTGTATACAATCAGTATACATAAATTGTTACCGGTGGCTACGTCGCTTTATTTGTTTTCGTGTTTTGCAAAAGTATTTTATTTTAACAATATAGTTCAAAAATCGAGAGATAAAAGGTAAATGTTATTTTAATTACAAACATTTTTAATTTAATTTAAAATACAATTGATGTAGTAATGATTATTATTAATTATGACTTATTATATAATTTGTTACAAGAACAAATTTTATAAATCGATTATTAAATTTAATATGTTAACTTGAAATGTTATGTTTTTTTTCTTATAATTGTTGTTCTTATATAATTTTGCCATTTTCGAATATTAAATTGGTAAAAAATGTATATTACACGATTAATGTTATCTTGATTGAATATTGAATTTATAAATATTGATATAGATATTGTTTTCAAAATATAAATCAATACTATTTCATTTGTTTTATTATTTTTTAGTATTAAAAGAATTAATACATAAAATTTTTTCGATGACACATAAAGTAGTCCATGGCAAATAAACCGCTTTTTAAAATACAAGCACCAATGGAGTATTAATAATATTATTAATATCTAAACTAACCTTCATTTATTTATAAAACAATCAATAAAAGATTTAAAAATCGACTTAATTCATTCTAAATTTTAAAATTAAAGGAAGCCAAAGGCAATGGCAGAACAGGCGACATTACTTGAACAAATTCTACGAGGTGTCACCTCTGTGGAATATCCCAAAACAACGAGGATAATACGTATTTTTACGTGCAGCACATTCAAAGGTAAATATTAAACTAACTTATATATTAATACACCCTTTCGACAGTGAGCAGCAATGATATTATGTGTTTCTCAAATCTATCTTCAATCGTTTTTCCTTTTCGTATTGCTAATACTAATCATACTGTGAAACTCCGATTTTCAGAATACATTAAAGTAATTTTTATGCCGAGCTTGTATTTGAATATATATATAAATAACGATAGAACATATTAAATATAGCGCTTTGTTTCATAGATGCACATATGATAAAGTCTATATATATATATATGTTACCAGAAGCCTATCAGGTGTTACTGCATTAAAATTACTGCAAAAATCAATAAATTTTTGTTAGCTATCGATAACTACCAAAAACTTATTTAGAATACGTACTATGCAATATACTATTGCCCATTAAAATTATTGAAATCCGTTGCAGTCTTAATAAAAATCCATAAATTTTGAAATTTTAAAAGTTGCATTAAAATAATTTGTATTGATATTATACTTTCATTTTCATTTTTCTGAAGGAAGATAAGATATGGTTGAGATGAAATCCTCTTAAATTACTGTCTGAATATATCCCAAGTGCTTTCCAGTACAAAATCGCTCTGTTTATTATTTATGTAAATGAGAATTATGATACATATATGTATAAATTTTATATATTTTGAAACCAAAAAACTTATTGTGTCGAAGTAGTGTACATTTATTTTTACTATTGTCTATATTGCCTATAAATTGCTTTGTAGAAATTCAAACAGTTAGGATTTATTGACACGCTTGTCAACTTACTTCCCTCGTTTATGTCTCATAATCGACGTTAAGACAGTTGGTATATAAACATCGCAAACAACAATAACTCTTTTGATTCATGGTTCAATTATTTTATGATGTAAGGAATAAATACTTACCTGGAGTATTCCTTAAACGATTTTTTACTTTAGAATATTCACTAATGCTGGTCCATTAAATATGTTCAATTGATTTGCATAGCTTTTTAATACAATCCGAAATATCTCAATTTGGACCCAACCATATTTTCCAGAATGGAGAAAAATATGATGGATTCGACTTGTTTTCGTGTTTTAAAATTTTTTCTAAATAACCTTGTTGTTTTTGACAGTGCACTATTACTCTATCTTTAATAGAGAAGACATAAGTGTATTAAAATTTGTTTGAAATTTCACTAACGAACGACTAAATAAGGGAAACATACTCCTCTTGATCAATTGTTATAACTGCGTATTTTGTCGAAATAATCTTTTAATGACAAAAGTATTATACTGCATACCATCAAGCGTAAAAGAATTTCGGATTTTGTAGTAAATAAACCCCTCCAGAGTATTAAAGTGTATTAATCAAAATCCCCCAAATAAACACTGTATTCTACGTGACATCTGCGGAATCCTGTTACATATAATCAAAAAGGTCATACATAGGTTAAATGTTTTTCCTCATACTTTTATACTATAATTTTTTATGGTAAATCTTAATTCATAATGAAATATTTCTAAGCTCTATGAATGTTGCATATATAATCAAATTATTTTTTTCTTAAAATAAATGACACCATACATGAAATTATGTAATGCGTAGTGATAATTATATAAATATATTTCTTATTTTTAGACACGGAGAGAGAGAGAAATTATTTGATAACACATACTTATCCGAAATTATAACAGTTCTGCAATGAACGAAGTTGCCAGTTTCAAGTAAGTATTTTATAAAATTAAATCATACATTAAAAATATGGTTTAATGAATAACTGATCAAAACGAATATTTAATATTAGATATTAAATATTAAATTATCATCGAACATGGTTTAGTGAGCTATAAAGAAAACAAAATTGAAAAAATACTTCTGCATATAAATGATAAATGATATGCGATAATATTATTACAATTTTCAAACAGAATTTTATTTTATGTGAGTGAAATATAATTAAAAGTTGTTATATGAAAACTCTTTATAATCGGTTTCATTGTATTGATGATTATTTAACAAAATATTTAGTTTAGTTTAAAATACTAAACTTCATAATGTTTGAAAATTTTAATGATATTCTTTACTATTTCTATATAGATAGGAAGTATTACAGAATGTGTATGTAAAAAAATGTTTTGTGTACAAAATATCTTTATACGGTGTATTTAAATTTAAATGTAGTTCCATCGACGAAATTTTTTAAAACAGTTGTCTTATGTTAGATTTTTTTTAAAGTCAGTTTTAAGAACAGAAAAACATGATTTATTGAAAATCAATGTTTATGAACAATATAAGAACTGGATCTTTTACTAAAAATATATTTTTCTTTTTTAAAAAATGTGAATAGTTTTTTTACATTTTTTTCGATAATAATTTTTTTTATACTTGTCTTGGTGTATTATATGTGTATTTATATGTTTATTAAAAAGAAATATAATGAAAAATGTCTTACTTACTTTTCAAAGGTTGTAGATTTAAGATGGGGGGTTCAAATTTCAGCTGGAAATGAACAGAAGATAACTGAATTATGTGTAAATGAAGTGAAGAAATGTCGTCGCATATCTTTTGGGCCAACATTTGTCGTAAGTTGACTTTTTCAATAAAAGTTTGTTTGTGGATTTTAGTTTTTGAAAGATAATTATTATTATTGAAATATTATATGAATAATATGTGTTTATATGAGAAGTTTAACTTGCAGATATATAATTTGGGGTTTGTGAAACTCACAAAAATTATTAAAAAAATTATATTTAGAACTTATGAAAATTTATATTTGAGTTTCATGAGTTAGTAATTGGATTTATATTCTTTAATTACACTGATAATATTTTAATTACAAAAACATAGTGTCGAAACCGTTATAATTAATTTTTGTTACTAAGTTTTATATTTACATTTAAAATTATATTTTATCTTTAGTTGTTAATTTTAGAATTTTTTTTTATTTTACGTTTATTTTGGTTTATTGTATCTCTTTAAAACTTTTAAAAAAAATTGTTCTTTTTAGATTTTAACTTATTAATATCATTCTTTAAATAAATAAATAAACTTTTTATTTTGTATCAATGAATTCTTTTATAATATTATGTAACGTACAAAAAAATAGAAAAATAAATATTTTCAAAATTACAATTTAAAATATAAATATCCATTTTATAATAATTTTGAACTTTGTTTTGGATTATCTAAATTCAGTTTTTCTCACATTTTAAATACTTTTTTAATTCTGTATTTTTTACAGACATTTCTTGGGAACCGATATGGTTACCGGCCTATCGTGAATCATATCGTTAAGGATGAATATGAACTGATGCAAACAAAGATGGACAACGAAAACGATAGACAACTTGTTAAAAAGTAATAATATAAAACTTGTTTATATGTTTTAATATTTTATATATTTTTAAAAATTTATAACTTATTTCATAGTTTCGATCAAATATTTTTAATGAATGACTAACGATTTAAAACATACCAGGACAGGAGAAATAAGAAGATAAAAATATTTGCAAATAAATTTTTGTAAAATATTTTTTTTAATGTGCTAGATTAATTAGTATACTATTTGTGAACCATTTCGAGTCACACATTCGTCCTTTTACAAACCTCTTGTATTCTCTTTCCTCCCCTGTTCTACATGTGTCCCCAACTTGTCTAAACATCATCATATTAGTTATATTCATGATTTATTCAATAAATCATCTTCCGACAAACATACATAGTTATGTAAATTTTATTGAAACATCTAATTTAAAAGGACCTGAATATCATTGCATATGTAAAGCCAAGTATAACATATTTTTATGGATTTAACAATATGGTTAAAATTATTTTATTTATACAAATATTAACAATTATAATGTTTTAATATTATACATATATACAAAATTAGAGTATTGACAACTATCTGTGACGTTGACAATTCATGTGATATTCAAATTTTGATATTCAGATGAGATTGGAAATAGTTTTTTAAATTTTATATTTATTATTTAGCTTTAATTGTATATAATTAATTTATATGAACTAAAAAATGACAGACATCAGCGGGTATATAATCAAATATAGAATTTTAACAGCCGCCTGGTATCTCGATTGCGATAAAAGTATTGATGTCATCATAAGTATGAACAGCAAACTTATAAAAAGATGGGATTCTAATCCTTCAGATTCAAGAGTATCTAATAGAAATTTGGCATGTCTTGTTAATTCAAACCGGAAACATTCATGATTTACCATAATTTGGACTCCCAAATAAGCGAGGTGACGAACATGAGAATGCAGCTATTTGTTATTTTTGTCTACACAAACAGCGTCCTTCTACAGTTGTGTATCCATCTATAGTGAAAGAAGCAAGATTTATATATATACTGGAAATGGTGATTGGGGTGGTATAGTCTACATTCCACCAGGTCATTATCAGAGTGCTATGAAACTCGCAGCAGTCATCAATGAAACATCATTGAAAACTAAATTTAATATTAAGCTTGAATTCGATATTGCATTAGAAAGATTTAAATAGATTTTACCAAACGAAGTTAAACAAACAATGGAATCAGACAGCGATACCTATCATATTCTTGGATTCAAATTAGACAAATTAACAAGCACATTAAAATCAAAAAATCCACATGACCAACGACGTGGAACCTGCGGCTCCTGTGTTCACACGTTAATGCAAACATGAGAATTCATGCCTGAAAATTTCCCAGAACGTGGTTGAGTAAAGTTGGACCAACACCATACTAGCCGAAGATAAAGTCTTCACTTGACATCTTGCGATAAATCTTTTTTAGGAATCTTGAAACCGGAAATAGTTGCTTAGAAAGCAAGAGATGTAGACAGTAGACATTACGAAATAATTCATTACAAGGCAATTTACCAGGCTTCCTACAAATATTTTCGTATACATCAACAAGTATACATATTTGGGATGTTGATAAGAGATAAGAAAGGGTTGCAGAACGATCCCTTAGACTATTAATTTGAGAGTGTATTCCACATATATACCGATTAAACATTGAAGTACTTACACTCTGGATTCTACACTCATAGTTTAATTTTTATAAGAATAATTCGGTTATTGTAATTAAATATAGAAACTTATGGAACGTACCGTACATTACCATATCAATTATTTATTCATTATATACTCGTCTAAATATTTTCTTTAGATGGTACAAACTTGATGAAAATGCAGTACCTCCTGCTTATTTGGTTGAACCTGTCAGCGCAATTTTTCCTGATTTTATGAATGAGGAAAATAAAGACAAGAAGAAAGAAGTAAATTTAGATAATTATTTCAAAATAATAAATGAATAAATTTATAAAAGCAGTGAAACACGATTTTAACCATAATATTATAATAGGCGGAATACATATTTATTTTTTATCAATAGGCAGAAAAGGCATATTATATTGAATTCGAGCAATTGAGGACTATTCTTTTAGCTGCTGCAAAATCTGCTCTGTCAGAAGATAAATGGAGAAACCATGCAATTTCAGGTATCCAATAACGACGAATAAGTGATCATTACAATGATTTATATATATGATTTTAAATATTCAAATATTTATATCTAATTTTTTTATTTTCTGTAAACAATAATTCCAAAATAATATTGTGAATATTTTTTAATATTCCCAGTGACAGAATCTGAAATAGAAATGGGAATATTGGATGACCCACAGGCTAAAGAACACGCGTTCTGGTTGTATAGAAATATCTATGACATTGCGACACAACCAGAAACTGAACGAAAGAATGTCCAAGATTATTATGGTGAAAAATATATTGAATATTTTTCAATTTACATATTTTAATGTATTAATAATGAATCATAATACAAGGTAGGCCAAAAGTAACCTAACCGAACCAAAATTTATTAAATTTTGAATTATAAAAATTAAAACATGAAATCATAATCTATTATTGCATTATTTTCATAAACAGAAGTTAGCATGGAAAGGCGACCTTCATCTGTTAACCAAAAATTTTTTATTATTAAAAAATACATTTCATAATAAACATTTCAATGATCAATGGGAAGAAACAATCGAGTCACAATTTTCTTCAAAGTCAGCGATTTTTAATATCTTGTCAAAGTCCTCCACTACAAGGTCGGTGTTAGATGCTCTAAAAACCGGTCGTTCAAAGATTGCCCGAACTGATGAAAAGTTTGATATGGTCGCTGCTGCTGTTTACGTTCACAGTCCTAAGTAATCAACGAGTCGGGCAAAACAAGAACTATAAATCTCTAGAAAATTTCTTCTTCGCATCAACTATGAAATTGGACTTGAACACTACAATCCACACTGTTTGCATTCTCTAAGTGAAGATGATTCTGAGAATAGATTGCAATTTGCGAAACTTTTCTTGGCCCTGGTATTATTAAAAAACATCCTTTGATCAGATGAGGCTTGCTCCATACAACGCCAATAAGGTTCGCAACTTGCTAGTTGAACATTTCCCTGGACGATAGATAGTGCGCCGTAGACCTGTGGAGTGGCCAGCACGCACTCCAGACCTCACCCATTAGATTTATTTGTTGTGAAATGTTTTGAAGAATGAAGTAGATGCAGTGAAATCCAGAACCATCAATCAACTAAAAATCCCGATTCAACACGCGTGGGACAATATTACTCCAGACTTTTGTAGGAAGGTTTGCCACAGTGTGGTACGTCGCCTAGAAGATTGACACGTTGAGGGACACCTTTTTAAACATTTCTAAAGTTTTATGTAATTTTCACACATTCATCTTTTGATTGTTTTTTTATCATATCACGGTTTCTTGATATATTACAGAATATAATTCTAAAATATTGCTAAATATATAAATTCAGAATATTTTTTGTTCAGTTATATACAAATTTTGGTTTTGTTTCTTTTGGCCTAACATGTATATTAATCAAAAATAATTACGCATGACTAAGCAGCGACCTTATTATTTTCAAAAATAATGACTAAATATAAAATTTTGTTGAAAAAAAATATGATTTAATTACACTAGAGTTTTCCGAAGAAAATCAAGAAATAATTGACGAAGCTCGAGAAATGCTTGAAGATCTTAAAAAAAAGATTTTGGACAAGTTGTCATTGGATAACATCGAGGAATATGCTTTAACATGGAAAGGTAAATGAACATTACACCTTTTATTTTAATTTATATACATTTTTCTAATTTACTAAAGTTTTTTTACTGTCAATTTGTTAATAAATTACTGTCTTCAGAAGTAAAGCCGAGCACGAATGAACATTCTGAATGTCCTCAAAGTCAATGGTTTAAATATTTAGAAAAATTTGGATCTGATTTTGAGAGAATAATGAAAGAAAAAATTGATAAAGGAATCAAAGATCTCACTGAAATGGATTTACTTCATGTTGAAGTTATCCAGCATGCCACATTTTGCAAAGAAAAAGTGAAATATTTTCGAGGACGGGAAAAGATGCTGGTGGTAAATATATTTCATGCAACATTTTTTTAGATTTCAAATAATTGTAACAAATAAATTAGTGGATATTTTATATAATATTGTTTTTGTTAATTATGATCACTCTTTTCATTAAATGTAAGACAAAATATTTGAACAAAATGTAAATTGTTTAATATAATGTATTTAAAAATATAATTTTAGAATATTCTTGAATACGTCGAAGGTGAAAGTATTCATCCTCTCGTCTTGCATGGAGAATCCGGATCTGGAAAAACTAGTCTGATGGCGATGATCGCTCACAAAATAATGGAGAGGTTCAGTGAAAAGAGTGTCGTTGTTTTACGGTAACAAAACACATTAAAATCCAGAATTAAATTAAATTAAATTAAATTAAATTAAATTAAATTAAATTAAATTAAATTAAATTAAATTAAATTAAATTA
>JAUZNC010058800.1:0-10889 GCA_034780395.1 Vannuccia rotundouncinata
CCCCCTACATCACGCTTTGTCACAGAATCATCAACCCCCCTCCCCCCTGCAGCGTGACGTCATTATCGGACAGCCCCATGGTTGAATATATGCTCGTTAATACCAATAAAGAAAGATTCAAAATAACAATTGTTTAATATAAAAAGAATTAATATATAAAAATAATATTAGTAATATTTTTCAACGTATGGGCAAGTCAAATGACATTCACAACTAAGAATCTGATGTAAAATATTTCATTAAAAACGTTAACTGATACAAACTAAATGTTGTTATTGCTAGATACTAATTATTTTGTGTAATGTTTGAGCCACTGCCATCACAATACCCGAAAGTAATAGATGAAACTTTATCGTTTTGTAATTTTTTATAAATTTTATATTATACAATTCTATTATTTTTGCCTCTAGCTCCGTCACATTCCGCCATACAAGACTTATTTTTAACTATTGTATATAGTAATAAAATAGATTTACTACATGATAAAATTGGAAGTAACAAAAAACCTGTGTTCCAGTAAAACTTTAATTTCTTTTACAAATTGTTTTTTAATCTTATAGAAATTATGTAAATAGTAGATTACTTCACCTTTTATAGCTTTGCATTTCCTTTTTATATAAACCTCCTGTTTTATTCGGTATATTACAAGTTTTTAGAGTGGACCTCCGAAAAATTATGGAAGAAATTAAAGTTTTACTGCAAGTCTTTTTACTACTTCCTATTTTATAATATATATATATATATAGTAATATTGACAACTTGCACTTTTGCAACTACATCATTTACTAGTGAATCTCAAGGCCCACATTATCAATTAATTTTACTGAAAGTCATGATTCATATTCCCAAAGGTTTTATTTATATATTTAAGAGTAATAAATAAAAACAATTGACAGCCCATAAAGTAATAAAGAACAAGAAAACATGAACATTAAATGTGTATACATATTTAATATAAAGTTAAGACTGTACAACTGAACTGAAATAGTCAATACTGAAAAACATCATTCAAGTAGAAAACACTAAATATTTCATCCTTTATACATACTATTGTCGAAAAAGTTGTAATAAAAAGAAAATATCACAAATAATTTTGTTATAAAGAATTCCAGATAAAAGAATATACTATAACATACATTCGATAACATTTTCGAAATTAATTATCTTCACTATTTATGAATATATGCTTTATTGAAATAGCTAAAATGATATTTGTGTGCTACACAAAAATAAAAGCAAATCAATTAAAAAGAATTTATAAATACATTCATTACAAAATATTTAACAATACGATATACAAAGAATTAGTTTAAAATACCTTTAAATTTTCAAACGTAATATTTTCCTTTTGTCAAATTGTCGAAATCATTTATCTAATTCAATGTCAAAACTTTATTGTATATATAATATTTATTTCTTTTTAGCAACAGAGCTAGCCTGCTTATTCTTTTTGCAAACAGCGGGTGGACTAGGAACATTTCTTCGGCTGTAGATCACTAAATAAGGTGTTATTGATCCAGAAAGATTAGCCGTATGGTGGTGAGTCATCACATGCCGTAGGATTCCGGCTAATTCTGGTCCGTGCGATGTGACTTTGTCGTCGTTAAGGTAGAGGTAGTCACCACGACCAGGGTGGTAGATTGCGGTTGTGTAATGGCCGGAAATGCAGCGCCTACCAATGTGAAAAATGATTGCGTCCAGTTGATAGGAGCGTTCGATTTGACTATAGCGCCGATCACTGCTCAAGACCTCTAGATGGATGAAAAATTATTTTACTTTGTCACACGGGGTACAAAACACGAATTATACTTTAACCTCTTTACAGAAAGGTAACTGGTACGATGCAGTCAAAATTATACTCCTGAAAATAGCTAAACATCAAACAGAAGCTAATAATTGTAAAACAAGCTTTTAAATGTTATTCGATACGTGATAGTAGTCTATTTATCATATTCAAAATATATAAAAATCGGACATTAGAAATAAGTTTTTCATGATGTAGAGAATTCTAAGAAAATAAAAAAAACTAATATTTTCTTCTTATGAAATTTTACATATCACTTAGATTATTTAAAATTCTACATGCATACAATTTTAATAACTTTTTTTTCAAAGAATTTTCTATTTTTTATAAATTAAAAAAAAATGTTTAGAAGATAATATTTTCTATCAGGATACATTTGAATATCAGTTCATAATATGGAAATTTTAGTTACCAAATAGACTAAAATTATGTATTTTAAAAAGAAAAAAAATATTTTTTAATAATTTATTATAAAACAATTAATAAATTTATAAACAAATAATTTTTTTTCTAATGTGTAGATGATCAAAATCAAATGTACCATTTAATTTAATACCGATAAAGTAGATACGTAATATTATTATTCAAAAATTAACATTTTTATGTTAATTCAGCAAAAATTACAGAAATGTCTACTATTCTTTAATAGGAATAATGACCGATTTTTACAGAATTTGGATATGAGAAATAGATTATTATAACTATTGCGCATCGAACAACATTTAAAAAGATGTTGTTGCAATTTGTTCTATGCTAAACCATATTATAATACATTGACTGGACTAAACTGCTATTGTTTGACTTAGGACCATCAAGCCTAAAAAATATAGTGGAACGTACGAACAATATTTATTATTATAAATCGAGCAACGCAAGCTTTGCATTTAGAGAAAGCTTGTAAAGAATGTAATAAATCATTGTTGAAAAATAGTGTAATAGATACCATTGAATATAAATGATGTCCATGTTTTATAAACCTATCGGTATAAACCTTCGTTACGGAAAAATATTAGGACCTAAAACATCAAAATATTGCTGAAGTAAGTCCAAATAGCTAGCTACCTTTGGGTATGATAAGATGATCCGGTATGTCAATCTCTTTGCAGTTCTTCTGACTTCCCTGATCTGTGAAGAGGAAGCGTTTGAGCTGAAGGACGAGGACCGGAGGTAGAGTGTTCACACAGACACTTTGTTGGAGGAGTGCGGCTCGACCAGTACTAGGACTGCAGTAGTCTTCCACTTGTTCATGTCGCGAGAGATAGCGAAGGGCACTTTCGATGCTGGTCACCTGTTAAAATAATCGATCAGTTCAGTTGTACAGTATTTGAAACATTCAAATCTAAATTTATTCAGGTATTCAAATGATATGTATTATACTAATAATGTTACTGTAATATGTACATAATTTATACTTTTAAACTTCTAGTGAGAGATCATAATTTTACCTGGGGATTGTCAATATCCAAAGGGAGAATGAAGAATGGATCTAATGCAGCTCGGCGGTCTTCACATTGCGACTTCAAAACTGACTTTGTGTAACCACAGAACAAGCGACTTATTGGGGTTTCGAGCATCTCCGTCTAAATGGAAAGAAACCAGACAAGACACGGTAGTTAAACTATCAAGTGGTATAATATAAGCAATCCACCGATTCAATAGACTAAAAAATTTACGTACCCATAACAGCTTTTTAGTGTAAGCAAAATTTAACAATTGTTTGTTCAATACAACTAACTATACAATCTCGATAGAAAGAATTATTGTTAAGGTGACGGGTAACAGTGCAACTAAAAGTGTTTATCTAGACAAAAGAAAAGTGCATATTTAAATACAGCCTATCTCCATTAATAAATGTAACTTTTCTTTCACCTTGTTAATCTCAATTTGACGCTTTCCACTTCTGCCAACAGTGCTCCAGTCATCTCCTTCACTAGTGTTCCCCTCTCGCTGATGGTCCTGTACGACACTAACATTTACGGTTGGTTCAGAGTCGACGTTGACAACCGATGGGTTGTTATTGGATACAGGATTGAGAGCATGACTCATTTCCTCATTCATACGGGTTAATAGACGTGTTAAAAATTCCTAAAAATTAAAGGATAAATATTATGTCAATATTTTACATTATGTCAAACTAAAACAAATTATCAATAAAATAACCGATATATCATAACACAATATAATGAAAATATTCGTGGAGTATTCATGAAGAAATAGACATCTATAGATAAAAACTAATTTATTTTTTTATAAATTTACAGATAATTTTCCAGCTTGATTTGTACATTAAATGTTAAAAATGTAAATAATATTTAAGAAATTCAGAGATATGTTTAAACGTAGATTTGCAATAATTAAGGAAATAATAGTATAAACAAATTTTGAATAATGAGAAGGAACAACTCTGAATTTGCGTGCCTTTTGAAACTATTCAGTAAACTAATGTATTTTTAATCCCATATTTTGTTTAGTTTGACGAATTGACAAAAAATATGAAATATACTAAATTTAAAGTCTTTAAATTTAAAACCCCTCCCTGATTTTAAGGGCCTTTAGAGCAGGAACCCGGAAAATTTTACACATTACAAAAACAGTGAAATTCGAAAAATGATTGCTAGTAACTAACTTCACAGTCTTCTTCATGACTATCAGTCATTCCAAAGAGGTGTGCCAGCGTCAAATCTGGTGTAAGAGAGGGTCCACAGAGAACCTGTTGTTCATTTGTCTTTTTAGACGAGACTCCACTGTAGTCGCTCCATTCAACGAATTCTGACAACAGGTCAAACCTATCAAACAATAAAAAATTATGAAAGAGTTATATTTTTATATCACTACTACACACAATGGCTCACATGTATTGAAGCACAGGAATTGTGGTAGGGTTAGAAGTATGACCCAGTTGCTTCATCCGACCAACTTGAGGCTGGAGGAAGGAGAGGAGAGCACGGAAAGGACGACAATGAACCAATGCCTGAAGAGCAGCATTAAGATAACAAGTGCTGCCTTTGTTAACCAGACCTCGAGGTAGCAGGCAGGATCGTGTAGTGATAAGACCGCCCGTATTGCCATCTAGACCCAACACGTTATTTGTGACTTCTTTTAGAGAGGCTGTATGATAATAACAAGAAGTTATTTATTACTATTGTATATGTGGTAATTGGAAAATTACGTAAACATAGGACATATGGAAGTGCTTATATATAGCAGCAATGTGAATTGTGTACTCAAAACAACTAAATTTATTAATTAGTAATGAGATATTGTTATCTATCTCACCTGTTAATAAATTGAGTTCCTTTTTTTCTTGGTCTTTAGGGTCAAGAACAACATGCTCATGAGCAAAAGGTTGTGGAGGATAGTGACCCACAGTTCCGTTTTGAGGTGGTGCTACTGAGTTTTGATTCTTGTTAAAGAGATTAGCCCATGATTTGGCAGTGGGAACTGAAGATTCGTCATTAGTATTGGGTAAAGGTGTTCTAAAAAAAGGCAAATTAAAATGCCATAACCTTTAGTACTTCAAAGTGGAAGAAATAGTCAAACCACAGAATTATGAAATCTGAAATAAATTACTATAAAATGAATGTAGTTTTGTGTTTTCTAATATTAACACAATATAAAAACCATAATATGATTAATTGTATGTAAAGCCGAGGATGCTGTCATTATTCAATTTAATCAAAAACGAGGAAACAAAACTAAATTAATCTTATATTTCGAGGTTAGACCTACTAACCTATTTATATGAGGTTTATTTAAATTAGTTTTGTTTCCTCGTTTTTGATTTAATTAAATAATTACAGCATTGTTGGCTTTACTTACAATCTTCCATTCATTCCGATGCTGCAATTTTTTTGTTATAATATGGTTAGTTTAATCTAAATCGAAATGAACCCTTAATTACATATTTAGCACATTGTTATATTATATTGAAAGAAAAAAATCAAAAACTTCACATTTTAAATATCCTAATTATTGAAAATATATTAAAATAATGAAAGAAATCAAGAAACCATACTTATCCTCTCCATTGTCAATATTATTTGTAGAATTAGATTTTTCAGATTGAACTCCTTGATTTAAAATTTGTTGAGAGTTTTCCAAAGAGGATTGATACAATGTAGTTAAGAAATCAGGAATATCATCAAAGTCTCCAAACTTAAACATCAGAAACACTGAAAATAAATTATAATTTGATAAAATATTAAATAAAATCTTAATATCAATAAATAAAAATAAAATCTAGGTACTCTAAGGAAAATAAAATGTGGATTTGCTATCAGCTCTGAAAGTGAGAAATGAGCAAAGTACAGTGAAACCCATTTATAATGTACACACATAATACCTAGATCCACTTATAATGTATACTTTTTTGTTTCCATTTTGTTTATATGTAAATTGCTATCTAATTAATTTGTTTATTTCATACAAGTCAGTATGTACAACATTTTATAAGTTGATTTTGTTGGTCCCAAATGAACATTTGACCATTTACAAAAATCAATCACTGAATAAATTCATTAATAAAATTTCATTGTTCAAATATGCCAATCTCTTATTGTAAACTGTGAGATCTATAAATATACATACATTTGTTTATTATGTAATTACTGTCTAAATTATATGTTTCACTGTAAAATAAAATATAATTAAATATTATGATAATGTTTTTGTATCAGTTTTTTTTAAATATATGTATGTATATGAACATATATGAATAATGCTTAATATATAGGTTTACTTATAAAATATAAATTTTTCAATCCCAGGGAATACATAGTAAGGGGTTTTATGGTACAAAAAATGGTGAATGAATATTTTCACTATATATGCAGTTTATACCAATAGTGTTATACTTTTTTTGGACATTACCACAATCTACTAAAGAATTTTAATACATTATTCTAACACAATATAAACTATTATAAATTTGCAGATAGACATTTTCTTATTATAAAAACTGATAAAAAATATATTATATACTGTCATATTATTCAATGTAATTTTATAATTGAAGAGAAATATAATTTAATATAGCTTAAATATATAATTCATGTAAACATTTGGCATTGTATTTAACTTGCAATATTAAAAAAAATGTTAATTAGTTCTAAATTATTCTTATGTCAGATATGTCACCTTAAAACAGTGTCTATGAAAATTTGTTAAAGCAATTTTAAAACTAATTCAAGACACAATGAGAAATCCCAGCACTCATGTTGGTCAAAAACATGAGTATTTTATGATGTAGGTGTTTTATATAAATATTACACTAAAGCAACAAGCAGAAAATGTAAATGTACAATAAATATTAGTAGATGTAAAAAAAAGTTCTGTATATCAGTCTAACTGTATAACAGTTCCTGATCAATATTAGTCAGACATCCTAACAGACCACAATAAAATTTCAGGAAAATAACAATCTTCAGTGCAGTAGGGCTATGCAGGAGCATAAACTCAATTTCAATTCATTTAAGGTTTTATAACATAAAATGCATAAGACATTACAAAATTAATTTTCTGAGATAAAATAATATATAAAAAATCCAAATTATAGGCTTCAAAAATCATTTATTTAATCAGTGAATTATTAGTGAATCTGTTTTGCTATTCTTTTGTTTTATGAGTGTGAATTATTTAAATAAACGAGCACTTCCATAATAAACTACTGCTCTCAGAAATCAGTTTTGGAAAAAAATAATTCTAAAAGGCAGGATGTCCAATAGCCAATATCCACATTATGAATCATTGGAAAAGTTCTATAGACAGTGTGAATTTGTAAATTTTTTTTCATTACTTATTTATTAGGAATTAGCAAATCATAGTCTCATAATATTATGACTAGTATGACATAGTTTGTTACAAAATCATGCTGAATGTTGTGGTCAGCCTAAGGGTTTTACTAATAAAGCCAATAGAACAGATAGCATGGTTTAATACTGTAAAGAATGCAAATCTTGATGAAGTGTGCAACACAATTCCTTTTTTAGGTTCATATTTGTCATTGTTTCGTTTGTTGGAGCTTATGTATTGGTGGTCTGATATTGACTATGTCTAATATGTCATCATGCACTAGTTAGGAGTACATTATATATGAAGCTATTGTTAATTGCTTTAACTTTTCAGGGATATTTCTTACATATACACCAAATTTGACTCATATATACAAAAAAGCATATTTGGCTCACATATCTTATAATGGTCTTATAAATGCTATGATTTATATATTACAAAAAAATATTTTAAATTATTAAATTTTAGTTTTATATTTGTATAAATAATTGTATGTAAAAAAAATAATTTCAAATCAAATTGAAATCTTTTATGATGAACAAATATAAGTAATTAAAGTCAAATCTGGCTGAATTTAAAGTTAAAATCTCTTTTGATAAAGAAAATAAATTCTAATATGAGTTAGAATTGTCAGGTTGTTTATATTAATTAAATTATAAAGTTTTTTTTTAAATGCCCAACATTTAATTTACATACAAATGCTTAAATTAAAAATACTTAATACATCAGCCTAAATTGGCTATGAAATATAGCAAGATTTGTCTGTAATTGAAGTCTAAATTGGGCTGTTGGCTCTTACTGAACTGGTTTAATAGTAAGAGCCACCATATTTTATTATGTTGCTGAAAAATATTATTATAAATTTAAGTATGGATTGTATTGCTAAATTTTTCTTAATCCACAGTTAATTGATTAAAGTTTTAGATACAAAATGGAAGTTAACTTACCCAGAGAGTATATAAAACCTTGATCAAAACTTTTACAGTAGAAATAAGTATGTTTGTGATAACAGCTATAGGTAACTGAAATACATAGAAAATTATTCAATTAGGCCACTGGATAAATGTCTCTATTTTTGTTTTAATACCCCTGTGCAAAGCATTGGTCAAGATTTTGATTGACTATAAATTAGAATTTAAAAGGAATTGTGCTGTTTTTACACCTGCATGCTATGTATTTATGGTGAAGCTAGTTATTCACAATATATTAACTTTATTAATCTTTAAAATATATGCTATTTATAATTTCGGGATATTTCAACTCATAAAATGTAATAAGTGTTTTAATCCAAGTTTCAATTAAGAATTTTAACAGCGTCTTCATATTATCTTATTTATAATAAATAAAACATTCAGAAAAAAATAATCATTCCAATTTTTTTCAATTAATGAAATTTCTTACGAGATTACACTACTGCCACATAACCTAAAAAATATTAAAATAAATGTCGAAATAGAAATGCGACGAGAATATTTTATAAAGTGCACGATATTTTTAATTGATACCATGAAAACAAAATAAGTTCACAAATGCCTGTAATAACTCAATATTTGTTCCAGGCTTGTCGTCGGGCTTGATCTAACCTCCCATAAATTAATTACGTCACGTTTTCATTACCATCCTCTCATCAATTACACGTTTCAAATGCCTATAATTCTTACAACAATGTCACAACAATAAAAGTATTTTTATTGATTGAACATTGTTACAACATTTTTAAATAGATCCAGAACATCCAGACAAAATGGAACATCTCTTCGGTCAGTGACTTGGTTGAGTACAAAATCAAAGCGAACGAATTCTGGAAAGGAAGTCAAGAAAAAATTGTCCTTTACACGACTGTTGAACAAAAATCAACAACAACTTTATAGAAATAGAAATAAATAATTCCCTGTAAATTTTTTTAAAGCAATATATATATATAAAGATTATTAATTCTTTATTTTAAAAGTTCACCGTATTATAATATTCAGGTTCTTGGATTTTGTGATTTCGAAATACATACATTTTATAACTGGCATATAACTGAGAGACAAATAATATATTTTTAATTATATATTGTTTGAAATAAAATTAATAGCATGAATTACCCTACAAGACATTTGTAGCATATACATAATTATCAGACAGTATGAAATGTCTACTTTATAAAATATATAGCACGTAATAAATGGTTTATTATATCAACTTTATTAAATAGACATTATATATGATATAACTACCATGTAGAGCCGGCAAGTATACGCAATAGTACCCAAAACACCACAGAATCGGTTTTGGTCAATATTAGCATGTTTGAACGAAATGTAGCTCTTTGACAAAGTACATATATATTTCATCTTATAGGTATAATGTTATATTCACTTATTACTCGAAAAAGCTGATATCAATTATAATTCTTAATAATCTTGTAATATTTTTATATTTTAGGTTTGTTGACATCTACACTCATCTGCTATTGATAGATCAACACATAAAAGCGCTTCAAGGAATCATGTAGTATATGTATGCCGTGTATCTGGATGGATTGGCACCAAACAAAAGTGTTCTAAAACAGATGGGCTGCAGCTTCGAGACATCAACAATATATCAACGGTAACATTATGCGATTGATGGAGATGAAGTATCGATTGCCAGCTGATCAATGCTTGTATATTGTTTGAAACTTGCTAGACAGAGACATTCAATATTACAAGCTGAAGGCCATCTTCCTCCAAAAGTTTGGTCGGCTTTGAGATGTGTTCTTTTCTGAGTACTTTTGTAAAGATGCAATTTAACCTACCAACCGAGTTCGCATTAACAATTGTTTCTCAGATTAAATTTTAAATGTTACTTATTTCCATAGATATTGTATATTATATATAGAACCAGGCACCTCGGAGCGTCTTGAAGGCTGGGGAGCAGGCTTGATATAGGTGCCCCCATTACCAAATCGCAGTTTTATATTTTTTTATAAATTAAAAAACTGTATTTTTTTAGCACAAAATATAATAAAAACTGTTTATATATCGTACAAAAATGAAACCGGACATGAGCCAATAACACCTCTGCATCATATATAGTCTGGCTATATACAAAGTACAAGTATTATTTTAACTTGAGTAAGCTACTAGTCTGTCTAACAATATTTTTTTACAGGGGGAGCCCGTGATTGATCTGGAAAAAACTGGGGGGCAGCGCCGTCCCTCCGGCCTCGAGATGCCTGCGAGAACTAGATGGGACATCTAAAATATTTCTATACTAAAGTATGTTGCATCGCCTGTATGGCAAATCCAGAGTTGTGATTGGTTAAATA
>JAUZNC010058802.1:0-10885 GCA_034780395.1 Vannuccia rotundouncinata
AATTTTAAAAATATTTTAAACAAAAATTGTTTATTACGCTTGTCTAAATATGATATAATTCTTATTATGTTGTAAATTTTGTTATACAGCGAAATATATAGCTACAAAGTTGATGGGAACAAATGGGAACACTGGGCGGTAGAAGGTTAAAAGTATGTTTAGAAATATTTTGTCTTTGAAAACTATACATAACATGCTATAGGTACTATGATAGATATGTGACTCTTTATAACTAACATATATTAATGTAATTTTAATTAACAAGTGAAAATAGCCCCATAATATGATATATTTAAACTTTAATTATAAAATTAGCTCAGTATATTTTTATTAATTTGTATCAACTAATTATTTTATTGATTTATTCTATATTATTTTTAATCAAATGGTTTACTAGAATGAGTACATTATTTTTTTAAATACTTTAATATAAATATAGTCACAGCTAAACATTACCTAAATGTTTTATAATATCTGAACTTAGACAACATTAACATAACCAATGAAGACAACACATTTTGGAGAATTTTACTTTGGATGTATATAAATATGATTTAAATTATTAAAAAAATGTAGACAATAGTTTCGAAAGTCTTAAAGTTATAATAATTATCATCGGTAGAAAGAGACATAGGAGACAGAATCCAACAATTCATATTTTAAAATATCATTTTATTAAACAAATTAGTTCAACTTACCACATTGACAATTGCAGCAAGAGTGTTTTCCTTCCAGCTGTTGTTGTAATTTATCATTTAAAATCTTCAATTGAGATTCAAAATGCTCCCGAAGATCATCTATGTCTTGTTCTGAAAATAACATAACTCATACACTAATGTTTCAAATAATAATTCTAACTGACATTATTCTCAATTAATTTGTGGATTGATTTATTTTATAAACATAATAATTGCAAATAAGTTGAAGCCTTCTTCTCCAACCTTAGTCCAACCTATTCATCAAAATTGAAATATTAAGGAAATGGATTGATCGCTTTTAACTTACGTGTGACTTTCTTCTTAGTCTTATTTTTAACTGAGATTTTTCCTGACATTTTGAACTGAAAAAGTATTAATGTTAATAAACAATTGTATATACGAAATAAAACAAATCCAACGTTACATATTATAGCTTTTCACATTCTTGATAACAGTTTAAAGATTCATTTTCAAATTTAGTGAGTTATCATAACAAAATTTTGTAATAAATAAATTTATCTTCACGAAAATATATTTTTATTAAAGAGACGCACAATAGTAAATTCACGTAAATTATATTAATGCAATAATAAATTCACGTTAACATCACAAAAACTTTATTATCGCACAAAAATAAATTAATTATCATTTAAATAATAAATTTTTTGTACTCATATTTTAAAGTACAATATTGTTAAACCAATATTAATAAAAATAAGTATACAAAGTAAACAGTATAAATTAACGTTCCATGAGGTTACGAGCATGTCGTGTGACTGCAGCTTTAAAGCAAAAGTGTGCCTGCTCCACCGGATTCAAAAACTCACTGTATTAAGACAGGATTACAGAGATTCACACTTCTCGATGATATTTCGTATTCTCAAATGAAGTCCCTTAGGAGGCCTCTTGTACGTTGAGTGTATTAAATGTTGCAGTCACATTCGTCAATGATATATGATATTGTTTTGCGGTGCCAGCCGTTTTTCTTTGGAATTAGTAAACCGTATTGTTGACACTGTTTGAACACAATATATATGCGAAGAGTCTGGAAGCTGTCTACGAATATTCTTTAATTCATTTAAATGTAGCAAATGGATTCCTTAGCACACATATAGAACAATATACACGTATTATAGAGAGTAAAGTCTCTCCGATGATACAAACGATAAAACGATAAAATCTTCGTCAACGATCGTTATTAGACTCCCTATTTCTCAACATTAGAAAAAATAAATAGTTCAAAATTAAATAAAGTACTGTTATAGTTATGTATTGAAGTTATGTAATAAGAAGAAAACGTTTTATTAATATGAACACGATTTTTCAATGTTGTAAAAAATTAATTAACTACAACATTATTGTAAATTGTAATCATATAATTGTATTGCAACCCACAACGTGTAGAAAAGAACTAATTATTTGTTAAACAGAATTTACTATTTGTATATGTACATTACATAGAATCTCTTTAACGTAAAAATGAATATTATAATCTTTATCAAGAATGTGAAAACTTTAATATTATTATTGGTATGCAATTTGGTATAGTTTATATCTAATTAATTAAAAAAATGTTGTATTAATTGTTCCATGTTTCATTTAATAATATGAAATATTCACAAAAATGCTTAAATTATAATATATAATATGTATTATTAAATGCACTAATCTATCTACATTACATGACAAACTAATACCTGTATATCATATTTCAATAATTTAAATATTATGAAAGATGTGAACAATTAAAAATGCAAAAATTAAAGTTCGTAATAAATATTTGTCTTACCTTAAATTTTGACTAGATCGTGATATGTAAATTGATCTAATATGTGGAACGTAATAATATATTGTTTGAAGAGAAGGAACCAACGAAGTTATAAATACGAACCACTTGATATAACTTCTTGAACTTTTAACGTGTATATCATTGGCAGGTTATTTTTATAATAATATGAATCTATAAGTACTACTCCTTTTCAACTTCAAATTGGTTACAAGTAAGTTCAAATTAGTCGAGCTTTCGTCTCATTGTGTAATGCCACTATTTATGTAATTTCTATTTAGTCGAAATAAATTAAAATGGGTATGTTTAATTTTTAACAGTTTGAATACGTTCGTTCGTTGATTCAAATCCAATGGAATACACCCGAGGGGAAAGAGAAAAGTTGACCGTATTATATATAGTGGATTATACAAAGTTGGTAATGTTCGATGGACTCAATCAACACAAGATAGTTGTGAATGAATTTGATTGATGTTAACTTATGACAATAGAGTTCGAATGGTCGATCTCTACAAGGGCTAAGAACTGTTTGCATCGTAGAAGGTCCACGAGGAAGAAACAACACAATATGTTGAGCAATTAGTCCGCAACTAGGAATTACTCATACATTTGTTTTTATTGGTTACTATTTTATTTGCATAAACAGTGCTTCATTATATACATGTATTACTTACTTTAATAATGAAATTACTTTTGTTTAACTTAGGGGGGGGGGGGTTAAGTATAGATTATTACTTGCAGTTTACGTCATAATGTTAAATATTTTTTGTAAATATAATTGTAACTTCGACGTAACAAACGAGATATCTATCGAACACATAGTTAATATATTGTATTTGTCATTACTAAAAAAATCTCTTAATTGTTTTGTTTTCTTGATTCACGTAGTCGGAGGTGTTTTATTTTTTATTATTTTCAATATTGGATTTTAAAAACATTATCCAAAAGTTACATAAATTCGCATTCGTAATAGTCTTGCTTTTTTGACTAGGTTGATGTCCTATAATTTTAAATTTTCTAATCACTATTTTTGTTATACAATACATGTTGTCTTTTTCTCACAGACTGAGATGAGATAATGATTAGTTTGCTTTTAAAATAATCCCTGAAAATCACACTCAACATATTTTGGTAGGTGTTTGCTTAACACTATATCCATACCGGGAATTCGGCCCCCTCTGCAATTTTTGTTGGAATTTGTTATTAGAGCGGTTCCATCACCATCATCCCAAATTTACTATTTTTCAAAATTTAAAAAATGGCTATTATATAAATTTGTAATCACTGAATAGCTTATATAATATGACAATCATCTATAGAAAAAATGATAACAAACATAAATATATATCAAAATTTTGAATGATTTAACAAAAACTTTTTTTTGAGACTTTAGAATAAAACATAAGGTAAAAAAATAAGTTTTTTTCTTCGATTTGTCCTTTTTTGCAACATTATCTATCAGAAAACATCCTTGACTATCCCCAGGACGATGTTATGCCCTTGGAACTATAGGAACATCATTTTCGGAAGGGTTGGCCGAATCGCACCCACCTCCCCGGTTCGTGGAATGCGTATTGATTTGGTTAAAACATTCATATATACTCAATTTAAATACCTTAATACGAAAAAAATAAAATATACAATATATATCCATATCACAATATTTTCCTTTTATATATCAAACATGTTTTAAATGCAAAAAATGCTACAAATTTAAATGATGTAGCATAATGTTTCCTTTAGTATAATATATTTACCTTTTGAAATAACAATAACGATAGTAATAATGATTCTAATTATATAATGTTGTATCTCTACTTATTAACGACAAACTAATTAATAAACAGATACTTTTGCTAACGTCAAATCTTTAATGTGGACATTTATTTAATATACATTTAAAAAAAAGTAATTCATATACTCAAATCTTTTCTTTTAATGATAATTTAATTTTAAAATATACCTACTGCTTTGGATCGGAAAGAGGACGTTTCAGTTTGTAAAAAAACATTCTGAATATATATACATCTTATTTAAATATGTACAACCTCTAAAAATTAATTAAAATTTGAACGTTTAATCAATCAGACACAAACAATTCATATTTAATAATGATAAACTATGATTAATAAATAATTTTGATTTTTTATAATTGATCAAAAATATATTTGGGCTCATTTTTGATTGAGTGTCTTTCATCGTGATTTTGATAATGCAGTTACTACAACAACAACCAGACAAATATATTCGTGACACGTTCGTATTTGTATAAAGTTGATTAACTTATTTTAAAAAAGATGTAGGCAATTTAACGTACAAAGGGATTTTGTAAACTGTCTTCCATATATATGCCAAGTAAGCATTATTTTAAATGCGACAAGTGTTTTTGAATTACTTGGTTTGGTCTATACGCCACTTTCATTGAAAAAATCGATTTTGAGGCCGTTCTTCTGAGAAACAATGCTATCTAAATTATGCGATTGAATAGAATGTGGGATTTTGTTGCGGATTGAATAGAGTGCGGGAGTGATTTGTACAATAAACTGGTCTTAGAGTTTGATATTGTAGCTAAATAGAATGCGTCACAATCCTTTTTCGTCGCCACTGATTGTTTAAGAAAGTAAAATAAACTTGTAAATGGGCATTATTTTATTAAATTTATCTCTATATCTTTCTGCTACTTCCGTTGGGCTCTTACAAGATATCATACATGATGCCAAACTAAGTTTTTCCTTTAAAGATAGGTTATCCATGAAATAGTGTGCACTAAAATATTGAAATACTAAATACTTGAATCAATAAATTATTTAGATTAATTTGTGCATAGACATTTTAGAAAAGTTTGTCTGAATAATTGTGATTATATCACAGAATTAGAAAAGTTGTATAAAAGACGTATCACCAGCGCGGGATATCATTATTTATATCACTACCTATATATTATAAAAAATAATATCAAAAATAGAAAATTTCCAGGATGTTTGATAACCCTGTATCAATCATTGAGACACCTCTTTGATCTCTTCTGAAATACAATCGAATAACTTTTGGTTAATAGCGTCCCCCTAACAAACCTAATGTCTGATTTTTTTGAAACTCGTTTAACGTAATCCAAGTATTGTTTTACTTTGCTTGAATCCACTAGTAATGTTATCTAAGAAATATCCTCATAGTCTAAATCTCGGTGTTATTGGGCAGATTTAAAACTGTAATGAATACCGAAACAATAAATTAATGTGTCTAGTAAATATTTTGGAATTCCCTACAATTTGTCTTTGTTGGCGACGAACTGCGTCACCCGATGAATACCGTCCTCATCGGACGGATTGCGTTCCTGTTAAAAAAACTTAATACGTCCCAAGAATTGCCGTTTTGAAATTCCACAAATATAGACAAAGATTTATTAATTTTAAAAGAGTACATACAGGGTTTTACCTAATACAAATTTTGTCAATATATAACGACAACTAGACAAGTGAAATCCCGAAGACAAGATTCAAATTCAAAATTATATGGATTTTTATTTTATGAGTAACTTTTCTTTTTGTGTTAATCGTAGAAGACGTACGGCGAGATCGTGTGAATGTTTTTATATTAACTATGTTGCGTAATGGTAAACAATCTAGCAAAATACATGCTCGGGGTAAACATACAGTCATACATGAACGGAGGATACGACAATTAGTGACTGAATAGTGGCTAGAAATATAAAATCATGTTAAAAAATTGTTATTCTCAATTTCAAGGTCAATCAATATAAATTGGCATTATTCATTAAAAGATTATAATAATGCGAAGCATTGTAATATTTATAATATCACTGTTTCTTAAGTCTGTCAAACTAAACGTTATTTTGCACATTGAGATTCTGCAATTATTGGTAAGTTCTACTAACTATATATTTTATTTTTGGTTTCTACGATAATTTTTTCTAACACTAATGCTCATAATATACATAAACAAAAATATTACTTTGAATTATTTTAATCAACTATACTCATTGAATTCGAGGTGATATATTTTTTATTAGGGCGTTTGATACAGAAGGATTCGCCTATATCAAAGTCTGAAGGTCCAGAAAAAAATCTCGATATAGACGAATATTCCAAATAGTCAAACTTCACTTTTTAATGAGAAAAATCAAGTGTTCATGTAGAAATATGTAATAACAACACACATATAAGGATTTAACTATATTAATTGTGCACTTTAATTATTTTAGTATTGGTCGTTTGAATTCCACTCTCATATTGCTCAATTAAGTCATCTGCCCTTTTACAATAAGCTATAGGAGCGTAATAAGTGGTACATTATTCTTTTTAGAAATTTCCATTTTTGTTACACCTTTTTTGAAAAACATAACTATTTCATATTTCTCTTTGAGAGAACAATTCTTTCGTTTTGACATGCTGTTGATAAATAAGTTTTACAATGATCAATGTCATACAGCGCGGTACTTATTTCCTTTTAGTTAATTTCTTACATTAATATTCTTATCTGTCTTTTGATTGGGGCAAGGGGAGAGAGGGGTATGTATTGCTTTCATGTATGCAGTTGTTAGAGGCTCTATTGTATTATTAATGTATTGTTACATTGTTACGGTATGTTAGATCACCTATGTACCATATAGATGAAATTAATGAGTGGGTAGAAAGATATCAAGGTACATTATGACTCATAATAATATATACCTAATTCATCAATTAGTCAGTTGTCTGTGCTTGATCGATACAAAACTTTGATATAGATGAACAAACAGCTGGCTAGACAAAAAAACACCTCGATATAGACGAATACGCTATAGGCAAACTCAAAAGACATATAAAAGATAGCGAAAAATGTGTGGACATTTGAAAAACCTTGATTAATGAATATATTTTGAAAAGAAATTGATTTTATTGATCATTCTGCTTCGCTTCGGTTCGGAAAACAAAAACATCAATTTCGTTATCAAAAGATTCATTAATCCCTCGTAGCTATCGTATAACAATATATTCACTCCCATGAATTTCGTATTGATATAATATATATATATATTAAAACAGTATCCAGTTTTTAGCGCTTTCAGCATTGAGTGAGGGTTCTTGTCACTCGCTCTTAATTCTTTGCCGCCCCAAACAACCTTTTTTTAATAAATGATAAAAATTTCATCACAATCGTTTAAAGTTCAGGGGTCGTTATCGGCGCTGAAGAATAATAATTAGAATTAGAAAAATAATGACGAAATTAGACGATTTTTGAAACTTTATATTTTAAGTCTAAAATAGCTACGGGAATGAACTTTGGGTTTCAGATTAAGTGGAGGCTGCGCTACAAGATGTAATTATTATTATTTTAAAATATGAATTTGTTTGTGAATAGTATATGGTACAAAAAGACCTAGTTTGATGAGGTTTAGATAAAGACATAGGTATTTATATTTTAGACATATTGTATAGCTTAATTATGAATAAATTTGTATACAAGAAGTAAGTCGGGTGTCTCAAAATATAGTAAAGATAGAAGACTCTCTATTATGAAATACATGTTTTATTAATTACATTCGAATATTAATTAATTTAATCAATATTTGATTATATGCATTATTACATTATGCATATTACTTATTTGAATATATGAATTATTCAATTGACATATATATTATTTATTTAGACCGGCAAACTGATCAAAAAAAGTCCAGAGCGCATTTCAATAATTTAGGTTATTTTTTTCCTTTTAAAGAGGGTGTTTTTTTTTGTCCATTAATTTATAAATTTCATTAATCCTTAGTTATTGTTGAACTTTCGCCCATCAATTTGGCATTGATTTTCGATATAGATATATTCCTTCGCGGACGTTTATTGGTCAATTTGCCGGTCTAGATAAATAACATATAAGTCATTGCATTATTCAGACATAATTAGACAACCATAGACATTCTAATACCCATAGAATAATTATATGGGTATACGAAGAGTAGTATTAAACTGCATACAGATAAATTAAGATTTAAAACATTATGTATAATTACTCTATGCTAATATCTATGTATAGTTTTTCAAAGATTCAAATATCGATTAAATTATATTACAATCGAAATTGATTAACAATCGCATGTATTTAATATAGCCTGTATTTTATTATGGAGAGTACACAAAACTTTTGGGACACCTTGTATATATAATTAGTATAGCTGTAATAATATGAGGATACTAAGGCCTTCTTGTTATTATTACGCAGGAATAAAATATTAATATTTCAACAACATAAGTTTATGTGATCAGAACCATTACCAATAATTTATCAGCACAAGTAAAGTAATGGGGGTAACATCAACACGTGAATTAGTGGAAACAAGTAGACCTAATGAAATAATGGAGACAAGACAACCTAGTGAATTAGTAGAGGCAAACCAACAATGTGAGGCCCTGGAGATAGTATCAACCAATGAAGTCATCTTGAAAAGGCAACCAAATCAAACAATGGAGGTTATATCTGCACGTGAATTAGTGGGGTCAAGCCATACAGATAAAGTCATGGAGATAGCATCAACTAGTGAATTATTTGGGACAAGCCGAATAAGTGAATTATTTGGGACAAGCCGAACAAGTGAAATAATGCTGACACAACGATCAAGTGAAGGCACGGAGTTTAGATCATTAAGTGAGGTCATGGAGATAAGTTCAACAAGTGAAGTCGTGGAGATAAAACGACCATATAAAATATCAGCACGTGAATTATTAGGTAAAAATCATCCTTATAGAGGCTTGCAATCAGGACGACCAAGTGATATCATGGAGATAACATCAGCAAGCGAAATGACGTCAAGACGACCAACTAAAGTAATAGATATCACAGCAGCCCGTGAATTAGCGGGCTTAAACCATCCGAATAAATTCATGGATATACTATCAACAAGTGAATTAGTTGGAACACAACGATCAAGTGAAGGCAGAGAGATAAAATCAACAAGTGAAGTCGTGGAGATAAGTTCAACAAGTGAATTTGACACTACAAGACGACCAAGTGAAGTCATGGAGAGAATTCGACCAAGTGATTTCGAGGAGAGAATTCGACCAAGTGAAGTCATGGAGATAATACCACAAAGTGAAGTCAAAGAGATAATACCACCAAATAAAGTCATAGAGATAATACTACCATGTGAATTCGAGAAGATAATACCATCAAATGAAGTAACAGAGATAATACCACCAAGTGAAGTCATTGAGATAATACCACCAAGTGAAGTCATTGAGATAATACCACCAAGTGAAGTAACGGAGGTAAGTGAATTTGAGCGAACAATACGACCAAGTCAATTCGAAGGGCCAATACGACCAAGTGAAGTAATGGAGAGAATAAATTCAAGTGAAGTCATAGAGACAATAATACCAAGTGAATTTGAGCAAACAATACGACCGAGTCAATTTGAAGGGACAATACATCCAAGTGAAGTAATGGAGAGAATAAATCCAAGTGAAATAATGGAGAGAATAAATCCAAGTGAAGTGATGGACACCGGACTTTCAAGTGAATTTGACGGAACAATACGACCAAGTCAATTTGATGGAACCTTACGACCAAGTGAAGAAATGGAGAGAATAAATCCAAGTGAAGTCGTGCAAACAATACGACCAAGTGAACTCGAGGAGACAATACGATTAAGTGAATTCGAAGGGTCAATACGTCCAAGTGACGTCATGGAGAGAATACAACCAAGTGACGTCACTGAGAGAATACGACCAAGTGACGTCACGGAGAGAATACGACCAAGTGACGTCACTGAGAGAATACAACCAAGTGACGTCACGGAGAGAATAAGAGCAAGTGAAGTCATGGAGAGAATACGACCAAGTGAAGTCATGGAGAGAATACGAGCAAGTGAAGTCATGGAGAGAATACGACCAAGTGACGTCACGGATAGAATACTTCAAAGTGAAGTCGTTGATACAATACGATCCAACGAAGTCATGGTCAAAAAACCATCAAGTGAATTTGAGGAGATACTACGATTAAGTGAATTCGAAGGGTCAGTACGACCAAGTGAAGTAATGGAGAGAATACGACCAAGTGAAGTAATGGAGAGAATACGACCAAGTGAAGTAATGGAGAGAATACGACCAAGTGACGTTATGGAGAGAATACGACCAAGTGACGTTATGGAGAGAATACGACCAAGTGAAGTCATGGTCAAAATACCATCAAGTGAATTCGAGGAGATTTTTCGATTAAGTGAATTCGATGGGTCAATGCGACCAAGTGAAGTAATGGAGAGAATACGACCAAGTGACGTCATGGAGAGAATACTTCCAAATGAAGTCATGGATACAATACGACCAAGTGACGTAATGGAGAGAATACGACCAAGTGACGTCGTGGATACAATACGACCAAGTGAAGTCATGGAGAGAATACTTCCAAA